>JAAWXA010000023.1:14858531-14953273 GCA_038090715.1 Florisuga fusca
GCAGTGGTGTTTTGGAAGCAGGAGAGCCTCAGGGGTGTCTCCTGTGAGAAGCTTCTGGAAGCTGCCGGAGTCCCAGTCCTGGCACCACAACCCAATGCCTCTGATCTCTCTTGTTCTATCAGAGTTGGACTCTGCAGCCTCCCAAAACTCGAGGTGCTCTGAACAGAAGAAATTATTTCAGATTAATTCTCTTCCGTGAGCAGAAACAAGGTGAGTGTGAAATGAGAATGAAAGAGAAAGAAAGAACCCTCAGGGCAGTACCCACTGGGCTGGTCATTGTCACCCTGAGTTTACACCTGAAAGCAGTGAATTAACAGCCTCTTATCTCCAGGGCCCATGGGCTCTGTGTTGAGGTTGGGTCAGCACCACCCAGATGTGATGCGTCCCCTCCCTGTGCCCATATCACAAGTCTGATGTCCCCAACCTCCCAGGACACAAGCCTGGTGACAAAGCAACACAACCCCCCTGATAACTTCCAACCTCGCCCCCCGGGTCATGCCCTTCCGCCCATTGTGGTATAAAATGGTTTTGTTCATTTAACCTAAAGTGGTTTTAATAATTAAAAGAATTTCAAATTGTGTTATTTAATAAAGTTTGCAATGAAATGGTGAAAGTTTTGTTTAGGATCAATTGCAGAAAAACAAGAAGAGGGGACTGACCACGCCTCCACCAGAGATTTGCAACATAGTAAACTTTGGGACTGTGGACTGATCGAACTTGATCACCCCATTGGTCAATTCCCTCAGCGACAAGACAGAGCCCCCGAAATGAAAGCAAGTAGGAGACTGAGGCGAGGGGGTTACAAAGTATAAAAGAACTGACTTTGCCTTGTCAAGTTTGCTGCCTTGGTAAGAGCGGAGACTCCCAGGCACCCAGCGCTGTTTGCTTGTTGTTGCTTGCTTCAGTAAATGCTAATTGGTGAGTTAATTGGTGTGTCCTGATTAACTATTGGACAAAATTTATAACAGATGGGTACAGCAATGGGAGCAGAGCAACTGGCAGCATCTGGGCTGCTTCACCCTGGCAAGATGCTGTGTCCCATCCATGGAACCTCTTTGTAAAAGTCCATCAGGTACCTGAGAGTTGGGCCCCAGAAGAATATCCAGAGAACAAGCAGGTGGGTCAGGCTGCTAAGGTCAGTGTGGCTCAGGTGGGTCTGGACTGGCAAGATAAAGGTGAATTATTTTATGTCTTGGTGGGCCCATCAAATCCATCCAGGAGTAGATGAAACACACAGATGGGGTCATGAGGGAGGGGTGGACTGAGCATGGATGTTATTGCACAGCTGAATCGTGAATGTGAAACATCTGCTGCAATCAAGCACACCAACTTGATCTCAAGGTAGTATTCATAGAGAGTGGTTTTACCCTGAATAAGACCTCAGCCACACCCTGGGCCATGTTGGTTCCTACTGATGAGGCCACAAAGGTTTTGGTATCCCAAGGACAGTAGAAATTTTCAGAACTTCAACTATGGTAAATAGCGATAGGGAGAAAGAGAAGATCAGGAATGATGCCCGCTTGATAAAGGACAAATAGGGAAAATTGTCATTAAAACTCATTTCCATAAGATGACATTCAAAGTATAGAGACGTGTCTTACACCAGTTTCTCCTGAAAAAAACAGTGGAAAATGTATGTAAGAGTCTGTAGAAAGTGCTATCTGAACTATGAGGGTGATGTCTATTGTGGCTGCAGGTCAGATGTGGCCNCATGGCCTCCAGGGATCTGCCTCTTCCGATCTATGGGGAGGCTCTGGCAGGCTCAGGGCTCTTCCTGGGGCAGTGGGGTGTGAGGGTGACCAAGGAAAAGTGTAGGAAAATTCTCTGACTCTCCTGGCCTCCCATACGAGGGCCAAGGAACAAAGTCTAGATTCTCAAAGTTCACATGTCCCTGACAGACCTTGATGGTCAAAACAACTCCCATGGCCAAGGTGACAAAGCCCTTGATCCCGTTGGGCCTTTCAAACTTGACAGAGCCCTTGGCCACCTCTCCTGCAGGCTGTCCTACACTGGCCATGCCTGCAGCTCCTTCCCTTCAGGCTGTTCTCACCCTTCCTGCTTTCCCACCTAACTGAGAAGCCTGGCTGACAAGAGGACTGTCCTTGGGATAGATGGCACACAGCCAGGACAGCTGACCCCATCTGACCTGAGTGACACCCATAGAATCATGAAATCACAGATCAGCCAAGGACAGAAGGGACCTTGAAAGATCATCTGGTCCGACCTTCTGGTGGAAAGGGAGCCTGTGTGATATTACCCAGCACCCTGTCCAACAGCTTTGTGAGAATCTTCTGTGATGGGGCTGCAACACACCTCTTGGGAAGATTGTTGCAGCAAATGTTTGGTCTCTGCCCTGTCTGTCCTCATCTATCTTTACGTGAGAGGACCAGAACAGGATACAGTGATCCTGACCTGTCTCCTGACAAGTGCTGAGTGGGATGATCATGTCCCTGTGTCTGCTCGTGCTGCCCCTGTGGATTCAGCCTTGGATTTGATTTGCTGTTGTTGTTCTGGAATCACACTGCTGGAACATCTTCAGCTTGCTGTCCACCAGAAAGCCCCAGGTCCCTCTCAGCAAGGTGCTGCCCATCCACACAGCTCCCAGCAGGAGGATGGGGATGTTCTGGCAGAAAGACAGCCTAAACCAGGGGGGAGTGGCCAGGGCTGGGAGAGATGGACAACGACTGCGGGGTGACCAAGGCCCTGGGACACCTTCCTGCTCTCTCCATGCCACCAAGGGCACAGAGCAGCCTCCTCTGCCCTGCACCTCCATCTCTGGGCTCCCTTCAGCAGCCCTGGCTCTGCACCACAGCCCCTGCTGGCAGTGTCCCCCTCCATGGCCATGAAGGGCCAGTTACACACCCCTGGCTTTCTCTGCCAGGCTTTCACTTGCCAGCCCAGAACAGCTCCCTCCAGGCTCTCCCACCTCCCCTCCCCTCTCTCCCAGCACAGCCCACTTGCTGCTGGCCCCACACCAGTGACCATCCCAGGCTGCTCTGGGCAGTCCCACCACAGCCCCAGCCCTTCTGAAGGGCACAGCAGCTCCTGGGGGGCAGAGAGAGCTCAGACCCCCAGATGGGTGACCATGCATGGCAAAAGGAGCAGGAGGCACCCTGTGTCCCCTGCTCTCCTCTCCAGGAGATCTGCAGAGGTCTGCAGCCCCTCGGGGCCATCCCCTCTCCCCAGCCCAGCACAACAGCCCTGGCCCTTGCGCTCCTCAAGAGCTCTGACTGCTCCATGCACAAAGCAGCCTTCCCAGGGCTGCTGCAGCCAGGGAAGGGGTTTTCACTTCCCATTCATACATTGAATAGGGACAGCAGAGAAAATAATTGATGCTAGTTTATTTATTACACTTAAATCAAGTAGAGGCTCAATGTTTGCCAGTCAAAAAAATGGGTTGATATTATATTAAAAGAGATGAAGAATGACATTTCTTTAAAGAAAAGAAAATTACAATTGAAGAAGGAAAAAAAAAATGTAAATTAATTCATACTTGCAATATCCTGACACATACTATAAGTCATCAGAAAGGGATAGGACACAGCCTAACCTGAAAAACCCTAAGCATGTCCTCAGAGAACCCTTGAGCTCCTGGTTCCTCATGCTGTAGATGAGGGGGTTCACTGCTGGAGGAACCACCGAGTACAGAAGTGTGACCACCAGGTCCAGCGAAGGAGAAGAGATGGAGGGAGGCTTCAGGTAGGCAAAGATACCAGTGCTGACAAAAAGAGAGACCACAGCCAGGTGAGGGAGGCACGTGGAAAAGGCTTTGTGCCTTCCCTGCTCAGAGGGCATCCTCAGCACAGCCCTGAAGATCTCCACGTAGGACACCACTATGAAAACAAAACAGCCAAAAGCTAAACAGACGCTGACCACAATAAGCCCAAGTTCCCTGAGGTAGGACTGTGAGCAGGACAGCTTGAGGATCTGGGGGATTTCACAGAAGAACTGGTCCAGGGCATTGCCCTGGCAGAGGGGCAGGGAAAATGTATTGGCTGTGTGCAGCAGAGCATTGAGAAACCCAGTGCCCCAGGCAGCTGCTGCCATGTGGACACAAGCTCTGCTGCCCAGGAGGGTCCCGTAGTGCAGGGGTTTGCAGAAGGCCACGTAGCGGTCGTAGGACATGATGGTCAGGAGACAGTACTCAGCTGTGACAAAGAAGACAAAGAAAAAGGTCTGTGCAGCACATCCCTTGTAGGAGATGTCTGTGTTGTCCCAGAGCTGTCTCTTAGCCATGGCTTTGGGCAGAGTGGTGGAGATGGATCCCAGGTCGAGGAGGGAGAGGTTGAGGAGGAAGAAGTACATGGGGGTGTGGAGGTGGTGGTCACAGGCGATGGTGGTGAGGATGAGGCCGTTGCCCAGGAGGGCAGCCAGGTAGATGCCCAGGAAGAGCCAGAAGGGCAAGAGCTGCAGCTCCCGCCTCTCTGCATATACTAGGAGGAGGAACTGCCTGATGGAGCTGCTCTTGGACATCAAATGCCTATGGAGATGCTGCACTCTTACAGAAGAAAAGACANAATTGGTGCGTCCTGATTAACTATTGGACAAAATTTATAACAGATGGGTACAGCAATGGGAGCAGAGCAACTGGCAGCATCTGGGCTGCTTCACCCTGGCAAGATGCTGTGTCCCATCCATGGAACCTCTTTGTAAAAGTCCATCAGGTACCTGAGAGTTGGGCCCCAGAAGAATATCCAGAGAACAAGCAGGTGGGTCAGGCTGCTAAGGTCAGTGTGGCTCAGGTGGGTCTGGACTGGCAAGATAAAGGTGAATTATTTTATATCTTGGGTTGCCCATCAAATCCATCCAGGAGTAGATGAAACACACAGATGGGGTCATGAGGGAGGGGTGGACTGAGCATGGATGTTATTGCACAGCTGAATCGTGAATGTGAAACATCTGCTGCAATCAAGCACACCAACTTGATCTCAAGGTAGTATTCATAGAGAGTGGTTTTACCCTGAATAAGACCTCAGCCACACCCTGGGCCATGTTGGTTCCTACTGATGAGGCCACAAAGGTTTTGGTATCCCAAGGACAGTAGAAATTTTCAGAACTTCAACTATGGTAAATAGCGATAGGGAGAAAGAGAAGATCAGGAATGATGCCCGCTTGATAAAGGACAAATAGGGAAAATTGTCATTAAAACTCATTTCCATAAGATGACATTCAAAGTATAGAGACGTGTCTTACACCAGTTTCTCCTGAAAAAAACAGTGGAAAATGTATGTAAGAGTCTGTAGAAAGTGCTATCTGAACTATGAGGGTGATGTCTATTGTGGCTGCAGGTCCTGGGCCAGTGTCCCCATCACTGCCACACAGCAAAGCTCAGTGATACCCTTAAGCAGACTGCAGAGCTGACATTCAGCATAACAAGGAGTGAAGGTGTGACATCCCACAGCTCTAAGAACAGCTCTGAGACCAAACCAACCAACATGGTGACCAGTGACTCTTAAACCCATATGGGGAAAAATTATAACTAAAAGATTCACCCTGCTCTGATCAGATCTTCCTTTATCTCAGCCTTTTGTGCCCCACGTTGGGCCCAAATAAAGACTGTTGTGATTGAACCACAGCCAAACACTGAGCACCACACAGCCACTGACTCAGCTTTCCCCCAGCAGTGAGGTGGAAGAACGGATTGAGAAAAAAAAAGTTTAATGATTGATTAATGATTAAGTACTCCTCTTTGCTCATTCCCATTTTTTCCAGCTATGCTGCTGCTCTCAGCTTCAGGCAGTCAAAGCTCACAAACATTTCAGCACTCTGATTGCCTCCTCAGCCAACTCTCTCATTGTGTTTGTGTCCATCTTTTTGTGTCTCCTGACACAAAGGATTTCTCAGAAGATTATCCCTTGTAGAAAGCTGACCTCATTAGGGGCAGCTGGTACTTAGCATTAGGTTGAGGAGTGTGTTTGATTGGCCATGACACTTTATCATGCTTTGCTTTGCTTTGCTTTGTTTGCAAAGAGGAAAAGTCCTTCTGTGCCCGTGTGCAGCAGTTCTCTAAGGAAAAGAGGGGGGAGCTGGTGCAAAGGAGCTGTACCATCCAGCTGCAGAGAGCAGGGGAGAAGTCTGATGTGAGGAGAAGTGATGCAAGTCCCAGGGGCCAAGGAGAGCAGTGGTGGGGTTGGGGAGGTGAGGACAAGGGTGTCCATCCAGTGTCAGACCTCAAGGAACTGCTTCTGCTTCTGCTGCAGACCTCCTGAGGAGGCCCTCTGGGTCATTATCACTGATGCTGATAGAACCTCTCCTCTGAAGTACAGAGTAATGAAATATTCTCTTTAAAATAATAGTGGAAAAGCGCACTTCAAAATCTTCCTCCTAAAATCCACCAGGAAAAAATTATCAGGAAGTTCTATAGGTCTTGAAGACATGAAGGAAATTACAAAAAGATAAAGAGCTCCTTTGTGTCTTTGAGGCTCATTAAATGAACTTCGATAGTAGGAGAAGAAAGAAAAAAAAAATCTCGGATAAAGTCATTCAGAAGAAAAACCCAAAATACCTTCACACACTCATGGGCCCCCCTGAGCCTGCCAGAGCCTCCCCATGGCCTCATTAGAGAAGATCCCTGGAGGCCATGATTGCAGGAGGCAAAGGCCCTGTGCTGGTGGCTGTAATGCTGAGAAAACCCTTTGGTTTGTTGGATGCAGCAGAAAGGCCAAGCCCTGACCCCAGGCCCTGAGAAGGCAGATCCTGAGAGCCTCAATGGAAAGTTTCCTCTCAGCAGCCTTGGTGGCCCAGACACTGCTATGGCCAAGGGGACAATGACCTCACTCCTTGACAGAGCCCTTGGCCACCTCTCCTGCAGGCTGTCCTACACTGTCCATGCATGCAGCTCCTTCCCTTCAGGCTGTTGTCACCCTTCCTGCTTTCCCACCTAACTGAGAAGCCTGGCTGACAAGAGGACTGTCCTTGGGATAGATGGCACACAGCCAGGACAGCTGACCCCATCTGACCTGAGTGACACCCATAGAATCATGAAATCACAGATCAGCCAAGGACAGAAGGGACCTTGAAAGATCATCTGGTCCGAGCTTCTGGTGGAAAGGGAGCCTGTGTGAGATTACCCAGCACCCTGTCCAACAGCTTNGACCCCTTTGCTTTCTAAATTCCTTCTCAGAGAGGAACCTGGGTGTGTCTGGATCCAACCTTAGTCTCAGACCTGGCGCTTCCAAGGAGAAAGATGAAAATGTTATGGTCCAAGGAGATGCTCAACCATTGGAAACTCCTTTATCAGATTAAGGTGAAACAACAGTCAAGGTCTGTATTTGAACATTAGCTTTAATTAGAACTATAGAAAGAATAACTCATAAAAATATATGCTCAGGCTGCACAATCGTAAAGGCTAATATTTTGATCATAAAAGTCACAATACATATATGTTCAAGCTTTATGACTTGAGGAAAAAAATGTGATAAGCCTTGTGTTATTTAATTATTTTAGGAAGGAAAACAGAGTGAAAGAGAGAGAGAGAATTGGAGAATAAAGTTACAGTGATAGATAACAGAACATCACCAGTCCTGTATCTAACATTGGGCGAGCAAACAGTGGAGGGTTGGTGTCAGTGAAGCTCCCGAAGCCTACCATCACAGCTCCTTGTTTTACAGGTCTGTTTCACTTAAACAATTGTTTTGCAACTATGAGTAAGCATGATCGAGACATATCACAGTTGAGCAACTGGAGTGGACCTCTGCCCCCTCTGCTCCTCAGTGGTGATGTGAGCATTATTGGGGAGAAAGAGGGGAAAATTGCTTTTCTATATATTTGTATATATTAAATTATTTTTCCTTTTTTATCATTACTGTTTCATCAAAGCTGTGTAGTTTAGTTTCCAATCCATAAGTCTCTCTCCCTTATTCTCTCTCCTTTCTTTATCAGGGAGGAGAGGGGGATTAATAGAGAGCATCTGTCACTTGGTTAATTGCCAGCCCAGCGTTAAACCATGACACTAGGTCAAAGTATTTCATTGTACTGGTTTTGGCTTGGATGGAGCTAACTTTCTTCATAACAGCTCATATGGTACTGTGTTTTATATTTGTGACTATAACCATTTTGACAACACACCAGTGTTTTGGCTATTGCTGAACAATGTTAGCACAGTGTCCAGTGTTTCTGGTTTTCCTACTCTGCCCTATCAGGGAGTAGGCTGGGGATTGAGCAAGAAGTTTAGAGGGGACACAGCTAGGGCAGCTGATCTGAACTGGAAAAACCAGTTCAGTTTCTAACCACTTAAAAGAAAAGAAGGTTATCAGGGGTAGCCAACATGGAAATCTTGTTTGACTAACCTGATAGTCTACCAAATAGGTAGATGAAGGGAGAGCAGTGGATGTCATATACCTTGACTTGAATAAAGCTTTTGACATGGTCTCCCATAACATCCTCATAACAAAACTCAAGAAATGTGAGATAGACAATTGGACTGGGAGGTGGACTGATAACTGGCTCAAAAACATTGTTCAGAGGGTTGTAATCAGTGGCACAGAGTCAAGTTGGAGGCCTGTGGCCAGTGATGTTCCCCAGGGATCAGTACTGGGTCTAGTTTTGTTCAGTATCTTCATCAGAGACCTGGATTAGGGGATGGAGTGTACTCTCATCAAGTTCACTGATGATATGAAGCTGGGAAGGGTGGCTGAGACACCAGAAGGCTGTGCTGCTATCCAATGAGATCTGGACAGTCTGGAGAGCTAGGCAAAGGTGAACCTCATGAAATTCAATAAGGACAAGTGTAGAGTCCTGAACCTGGGGAGGAATAACACCAGACAACCGTACAGATTAGGGGAGGTCGTTCTTGAAAGAGCCATTTTGAAAGCTCGGAGCATGGTGTCCCGGTGTTCCGAAAGGTGAGCCGGCGGGGAAGACGACCACTCTGGCTGAACAGAGAGACTTTGAAAGAAATTAGGGTTAAGAAGAGGGCCTACCGATTATGGAAAAAAGGGTTATCTACTCAAGAGGAATTCAGGAATACAGTCAAGTTGTGTAGGAAAAAAATTAGAGAGACAAAGGCACAACTTGAACTAAATCTCGCCACCTCTGTGAAGGATAACAAGAAGTCCTTCTACAGATACATCAGTGGCAAAAGGAGGGGCAAGGAAAACATTCATTCTTTACTGGACATGGGCGGGAATGTAATTGTCAAAGATGAAGAAAAGGCTGAGGTATTTAACACCTTCTTTGCCTCAGTTTTTAACAGTAAAACGGGTTATCCTGAGGACAGCTGGCTTCTGGAGCCTATAGGAGACAAGAATCTAAACACCCCCCCTGTAATCCAGAAGGAAACTGTCAGTGACCTACTGGGCTGCTTGGATCCCCACAAGTCTATGGGACCAGATGAACTCCATCCAAGGGTGATGAGAGAGCTGGCAGAAGAGCTCACCAAGCCTCTCTCTATCATCTACCAGAAGTCCTGGCTCACTGGGGACATCCCAGATGACTGGAAGTTGGCCAGTGTCACACCGATCCACAAGAAGGGCTGGTAGGAAGACCCGGGAAACTACAGGCCTGTCAGCCTGACCTCAGTGCCTGGCAGGGTTATGGAATAGATCATCCTCTGTGTAATCACACAGCACCTGCAGGATGGACAGGGGATCAGACCCAGCCAGCACGGGTTTAGGAAGGGCAGGTCCTGTCTGACCAACCTGATCTCCTTTTATGATCAGGTGACCCGCCTGGTGGATGAGGGGAAGGCCGTGGATGTGGTCTACCTGGACTTCAGCAAGGCCTTTGACACCGTCTCCCACAGCATTCTCCTGAAAAAGCTGTCAGCCCACAGCTTGGACAAGCATACTCTGCACTGGGTTAGGAATTGGCTGGAGGGCCGGGCCCAGAGAGTGGTGCTAAATGGGGCTGCATCCAGTTGGCGGCCGGTCACCAGCGGTGTCTCCCAGGGATCAGTGCTGGGCCCAGTCCTGTTCAATATCTTCATTGATGACTTGGATGAGGGGATTGAGTCCATCATCAGCAAATTTGCAGACGACACCAAGCTGGGGGGAAGTGTTGATCAGCTGGAAGGCAGGAGGATTCTGCAGAGGGACCTGGACAGGCTGGAGAGATGGGCTGATTCCAATGGGATGAGGTTCAACAAGGCCAAGTGCCGGGTCCTGCATTTTGGCCACAACAACCCCATGCAGCGCTACAGGCTGGGGACAGAGTGGCTGGAGAGCAGCCAGGCAGAAAGGGACCTGGGAGTCTGGATTGACAGGAAGCTGAACATGAGCCAACAGTGTGCCCAGGTGGCCAAGAGGGCCAATGGCATCCTGGCATGTATCAGGAACAGCGTGGCCAGCAGGTCCAAGGAGGCGATTCTGCCCCTGTACTCAGCGCTGGTGAGGCCACAGCTTGAGTACTGTCTTCAGTTCTGGGCCCCTCAGCTCAAGAAGGATATTGAGGTCCTCGAACAGGTCCAAAGGAGGGCAACCAGGCTGGTGAAGGGACTCGAGCACAGATCCTATGAGGAGAGGCTGAGGGAGCTGGGGCTGTTCAGCCTGGAGAAGAGGAGGCTCAGGGGAGACCTCACTGCTCTCTACAACTCCCTGAAAGGAGGCTGGAGCCAGGTGGGGGTTGGTCTCTTTTCCCAGGCAACTCTCAGTAAGACAAGAGGGCATGGTCTTAAATTGTGCCGGGGGAAGTTCAGATTGGATATTAGAAAGAATTTTTTTCACGGAAAGGGTGATCAGACATTGGAACGGGCTGGACAGGGAGGTAGTGGACTCTTCGTCCCTGGAGACATTTAAAAAGAGACTGGATGTGGCACTCAGTGCCACGGTCTAGTGACTGCAGTGGTAGTTGATCAAGGGTTGGACTCGATGATCTCTGAGGTCCCTTCCAACCCAGCCCATTCTATGATTCTATGAATTTATGGAACTTATGTCATCAGATGTACCAGTGGTCAAAAACACTTAATACCATGAATTGCAACATATTAAAAAGCCCTATCCTGGGCCCCTGGTCTTGCAATGGACTACTGAATTTTCGTAAATGCACTATTATTGTACCAGTGAAATTAAGTGACAACTAGCTAAAAAAATGTTCTGCGTGTCTGCTATTAATGTTCGGTAAAAAATACTATGTAAATTTTAAGCTATATTAGAGTCAATAAGCACAGTGGATGCTCAGCAGGTCAGTATTCAGCTGTACTATCTTTGCCATCTGGACACTGCTTGCACATAACCTGATCTTAAAAAACTGGTAATCATGCCAATATGCAAAATTACTGCCAACCATTAGAAAAAACTCAAATTCAGATTATATAATAACATTTGTAGCTCAATACTTAAAAGGTACAAAGCATAATTCTCAATAACATGTATTACAACTTTGTGAAACAGCTTATTATAAAAATGAAAATAAAACTGGTTTTAAAGTTTAAAACAAGAAGTTCTGAAATTATTTTGATCCTCTCAAACAAAAAATTCATGTAAAGATGAAACTTGGGACATTAAAAAAAAAGCAAAAATGTTCCAAAATTATTTTAAGAAAAATTCTGAAAAAAAACCAAAATTAAGGCATTCAAAGGAAAAACTGAATTGATCTGCTGAGCTAACACTATGTTTAGTGGTGTGCTCTGATACAGAATGATACCTCACAGCCCCAGCAGTGACTCATACTGAATCTTTCCAGAGGCTTCTGAAAATCTTTCAATATTACATGACAGGTATTCAGGTACAATGTTGGTGGGCAGTATAATAAAACATGAAGTTAGGGTGCTTATCTTCAAAATCTTTTTCTCAATTTATTTTCAGACGGACTACTCATTCTATCAAGTAAAATACAGGTGGCAGGCAAATTCCTGAAGTGATCTGCATGTTCCAGTTCACCCTTTACTTTCTGGCTTGACAAGGCTTCTTGCAGCCATGTCAGGACCAATAGTATCATCAATTTGCAAACTCCATCTCCCTTGTCCAGATGGTATTTCTGTACTTCCATTGAAAGTGGAGAGCAACATATTTGATCTTAATCATGATACTTGTTGAGAGGACTTCCGCTTTAACATTCCTTTCGCTTTTTACCCCAAGCCCCTTCAACAGTAAGTAGGGAGGGAGTGTTGATATGCTTGAGGGTAAGAAGATGCTACAGAGGAACCTGGACAGGCTGGATTGATGGGCTGAGGCCTCAAGAGGTACAACCAGATCATGCACTGGGGTCACAAGAGCCTCATGCAAGTACAAGTTTAAGAAAGAATGGCTGGATAGCTGACAGGAAGAAAAGGACCTGAAGGAAGGAACTGAAGGAGCTGGAAGAACAGGTTTTTTATGAGGCAAAATATTTTTCTATGCCCCTTTATGCAGATCGCATTATATTTAAAATACACTGTATTTTCATTTCATATTATATTTGACTAGAATCTTTTCTAGATTTTAGATTTTTTCCTAGAATTTCTAGATTTTTTTCTAGAATTCTAAAAAACTCTAGAAAATGAGAAATATGAAAATTAAGCAGATTAAACAAATCAAGGCTTGCATTCCATTATAAGCAATTATCATAATCTAAAGGAAAGTAATTTTAAGAAAAGAGCAAATGCTGCTTTGTAGGCAAGGTTAATCACCTATTTTATAACCTCACTTCAGAAGAAAACACACTTGTACTAGGAACTCAGTAATCTTCAACCTGGTGCATACATACTTAAATAATGTGCAGTTTAATCAGAATATAATTTGGTGCGGGTTTTTTTGGAATTACAGATTGATGTACAAAAATAAACTTCGTGCTTGTCACCACTTGAACTGCATTGTTACACAATATATTCCACACGTATTTTCCAGCTAGAAGAGCCTACCAAACACACAGAAAAAGAATGGCCAGAAGAAAGACAAAGGCAAGACAATGAAGAAACATGATATTTAAGCCGTACAGAGGCAAAAAAATAAACCATGGTAACAAAAATATCTAAATATAATCCTGAGTAAAAAGGAGGATGACATTACATCATTTTGAACAAACTAATTCTGCAAGAAGGAAGCACTAAAGAGAGAACAAAAATGTGTGGTTTTCTATTCTTCACAAAAAATAGAACTTAAAAATACAAAACAGCAGACAGTTGGTTCGGCGACCAATAGAGACAATGGGAGAGAGAAAAACACGAGGTAAGCCCAGGGTCTAACTGAGAGCAAGCGGTACAGAGCGATCCCTGAGATCAGGACACTGCAGAGCTGCCCAGAACGGCGGGATGAAACCCGGAAGCTCGCTGGCTGGCTCAGCCAATCAGGCGCGAAGGGGGCGTGTCCAGGCAGCCGCGGGGTGATTGAAACGGCCTTGGGGAGCGCGGCGAACGGGGGTGGGCAAATAGGGAAGGCTTCAAGGCAGCTTGCATGGGGCAGGAAGAGCGGCAGAGAGCTACAATTTACTCCTAAAAGGGTGGAAAGTACTCGGAGAAAGAAGACTTTACTCCCAGCACCCACAGAAATGGATATCGGTATCCAGGACGTAGGCTGTGAGGAATGCCACAGCCTGGCACTGGCAGCAGGAGGCATCTCCGGCTATGGCTGTGTGAGGTGTGAGCAGGTTGGTGACCTGCTCAGCATGGTAGCACAGATCCAAGACAAAGTGATGGAGCTCAGGGAAGTGGTGAGCAGGCTAAGAAACATCAGGTAGAGTGAGAACGAAATCGATTACCTTCTTCGAATGATCTCCCCTAAATTAGAACAAGAAATAACTCTCAGGGGAAAAGAGGATTCCATATCCTCCCATAACCATGCCCCTGAGCCCTCCCACAGTAAGCCACAGGAGGAGGGTCAATGGGAACAAGCCAGTGCTCAGTGGAAAAGAAAAGGGAGCAAGCATGTTCCCCTGAGAAGTATACCACCTTGCAGAACAGGTATGAGGCTCTGCAAGAGGATTTGGTTGCAAGTAAAGGGCTTACAAAGGCCAGAAACACCCCCAAGGCTGACTCGCCTCAGGACGGCCATCAAACCAGACCCAGAAATTAAAACTTCAGGGGTCATTGTAGTAGGCAACTCCCTGCCAAGGGGAACGGACAGCCCCCTATGCAGACCAAACCTACTTCACAGGGAAGTCTGCTGTCTCCCTGGTGCCCGGGTTAAGGATGTTGCCAGTAAGTTTTCCAGCCTTGTCCTTCAGATTATTATCCATTTCTGGTCTTTCAGGTGGGTAGTCATGATATAATAACAAGAAACAGCCATTCAATCAAGAGAGACTTCAAGGACTTGGGACAACTGCTAAAGGGATCAGGAGCCCAAGTTGTGTTCTTTATCCCTCTGATGACAGCAATGGATGAGAGAACGAGCAGGAAGATCCAGCAGGTCAACTCATGGCTAAAGGACTGGTTCTTTGACCACAGGGCAAATTGCATGCTACCTAGTGTCCTCAGATCAGATTGGCTTCATCTGTCTAGAAGGGGAAAAAGGACTATAGCCTATAAATTGGCAGGGCTGATCAGGAGGGCTTTAAACTAGGTTTGAAGGAGGAAGGGATTGAAACTGGGCTCTCCAAAGATGAGCCCTAGGGTGGAAAGCCTGACCTAAGAGTACAATCAACAGCCCATCTGAAGTGCACATACACCAATGCATGCAGTATGGGAAACAAACAAGAGGAGATGGAAGCCACTGTGCAGCAGGAAAGCTGTGATGTAGTCATCACAGAAACATGGTGGGATGACTCACATGACTAGAGTGCTGCCATGGATGGATACAGAAGGGACAGACAATGTAGTAGAGGTAGACGAGTAGCTCTATATGTTAGTCTCTTGACACTGTAGAACTTAAGGTCAGTAACAATAAGATTGAGTGCCTGTGGGTCAAAATCAGGGGGAAGGCCAATAAGGCTGACATCCTCGTGGGAGTCTGTTACAGACCACCCAGCCAGGATGATGAGAGGGATGAACTATTCTACAAGCATCTGGCAGATGTCTCAAAATCACCAGCCCTTGTTCCTGTGGTTGACTTTAACCTGCCAAGTGTCTGCTGGGAACTCCACACAGCAGAGAAGAGGCAGTCTAGGAGATTCCTAGGGCATATAGAGGATAATTTCCTACTCCGTCTAGTAAATGAGCCTACCAGGGATAGGTGCCCACTAGACCTTCTGTTCACAAACAGGGAAGGGCTGGTGGGAGATGTAGTGGTCGGAGGCTGTCTGGACAGTGACCATGAAATAATAGAGTTTCCAATACTCAGGAATGCAAGGAGGGCCAAAAATAAAACCTCTACGCTGGCCTGCTGGAGTGCAGATTTTGGCTGTTTCAGAAGACTAGTACAGAGCGTACCCTGGGAAAAAACCCTTGAAAACAAAGGGGTCCAGGAAGGATGGATGTACTTCAAGGACCAAGTCCTGAATGCGCAGGAGCAGACTGTCCCTGGGTGCTGAAAGGCAAGCCGGAGGGTAAGATGGCCGATCTGGCTGAACAGGGAGATTCTGAAGGAAATTTGGGTTAAAAAGAGATCTTACAGACTATAGAAAAAAGGGCTGGCTACTCAGGAAGAGTTTAGGAACATGGTTAAGTCATGTAGAAAGAAAAGTAGAGAGACAAAGGCGTGATTTGAAGTCAATCTTGCCACTTCCATTAAGGATAACAAAATGTCTTTCTATAGGTACATAAACTGCAAAAGGAGGGGCAAGGAAAACATCCATTCTTTGTTGGACATGGGGGGCAACATAGTTACCAAAGATGAGGAAAAGGCTGAGGTAACTTTCTTTACCTCAGTTTTCAACAGTAAGACAGGTTGTCCTGAGGACAGCTGCTTCTGGAGCATGTGGAGAGAAATAAGAATCTGAGTAGCCCCCCTGTAATCCTGGAGAGTACACTGCTGAGCCACTTGGATCCTCACAAGTCTACGGGACCAGAGGGGATCCACCCCAGGTTGATGAGGGAGCCAATGGAAGAGCCCACCAAGCCACTCTCCATCATTTACCAACAGTCCTGGCTCATGGGGAGGTCCCAGATGATTGGAAGTTGGAGAATGTCACACCAATCCACAGAAAGGGATGAAAGGAGGACCCAGGAAACTTCAGGCCTGTCAGCCTGACTTCAGTGCCTGGCAAGGTTATGGAGCAGATCATCCT
The DNA here is from genome assembly GCA_038090715.1 of Florisuga fusca. Classification (NCBI taxonomy): domain Eukaryota; kingdom Metazoa; phylum Chordata; class Aves; order Apodiformes; family Trochilidae; genus Florisuga; species Florisuga fusca. The sequence goes on from JAAWXA010000023.1 coordinate 14,874,546, forward strand.
GGGGGCAATCACACAGCACCTAGATGAGGGACAGGGGATCAGACCCAGCCAGCACGGGGTTAGGAAGGGCAGGTCCTGTCTGACCAACCTGATCTCCTTTTATGATCGGGTGACCCGCCCAGTGGATGAGGGGAAGGCTGTGGATGGAGTCTAACTGGACTTCAGCAAAGCCTTTGACACCGTCTCCCACAGCATTCTCCTGAAAAAGCTGTCAGCCCATGGCTCAGACAGGAGCACTCAGTGCTGGGTTAGGAACTGTTGGAGGCCCCCAGAGAGTGGTGCTGAATGGTGCTGATCCAATTGGCGGCCGCTCACCAGTGGTGTCCCCCAGGGATCAGTGCTGGGCCCAGTTCTGTTTAGTATCATCATTGATGATTTAGATGAGGGGATTGAATCCACCATTAGCAAATTCACAGATGAGACTGTTAGGGGGGGAGTGTGGATCAGCTGGAAGGCAGGAGGGCTCTGCAGAGGGACCTGGACAGACTGGAGAGTTGGGCTGATTCCAATGGGATGAGGTTCAACAAGGCCAAGTGCCGGGTCCTGCACTTTGGCCACAGCAACCCCATGGGGAGCTCCAGGCTGGGCACAGAGTGGCTGGAGAGCACCCAGACAGAAAGGGACCTGGGAGTCTGGATTGACAGGAAGCTGAACATGAGCCAGCAGTGTGCCCAGGTGGCCAAGAAGGCCAATGGCATCCTGGCCTGTATCAGGAACAGTGTGGCCAACAGGTCCAGGGAAGTGATTCTCCACCTGTACTCAGCACTGGTGAGGCCACACCTTGTGTACTGTGTCCAGTTCTGGGCCCCTCAGTTCAGGAAGGAGATTGAGGTGCTGGTTTTCTCCATCCCCAGAGAAAACAAAAAACAAAAAGAAAACAAACAAAAAAGAAACAAACAAAAAATCACAACCAAAACCCCCTAACAAACAAAAAAACTTCCCACAAACAAAAAACCCCCTCTGAAGTACTGAAAATGTACATGGAGAAGACATTTAGGGGTTTATCAACATCCTCATGGATTTATTAATTTATTAACGCAGAGGCAGCTGACTGAGCTTTCTGAAAGACCAAAAGCAAGATGGGACTGTCTAAATATTTACTTCTTGAATTCTGCACAACATAGCAAATAAAAGGGACTTTTATGTACAACTAAGTGAAAAGAACTACAAGATTTCCAGTAACTTATGGATAATAAGACATATTATTGCACCTGAGCCAACTGCTTAGTTTAAAACAGCCTGCAATAAGCATACTGTCAAAATTAGAGTCTTCCTGAATACATTTCATAGATAAACTGGGGAATAGTGGATGGAGTGACAAAGTAATCAACTTCATTTTAACTATGCTGAAGATGAATATCATCTTCTGCCCTGTACCATTTTTGTCAAATATCCACTAATTTTTATTTGTAAAGTAAAATAGTTTACAAAGGAAAAAACTGATTCAATGCTGATGAAGTCTGTAACATTATTTGCTGCTCTGAAGTGCTTTTGTATCACTTTGAAATGACAGCATTATGCCTTGTGACTTCTGAATTTCTATCATAAGAAGTTTTGATAGTCGAGTATATGGTTGAGTAAGTGGACTGGCTTTTGTCATAGAAGAACAAGCCACCCGTTTCAAGGTAGATCTTGATTACATGCAAACAAGATTGCAGACCAGATACATGACAACTATATAAGCTACTGAAAAGAAAAAAAAGAATGTCAGCCTGGTTTCTCTTCCCACAATCATGTAAAAAAAAAAAAAAAATCTAAGTGGTTACCAGTGGAGAAGCCATTTTACTAGTCATGATTCTGGGTATCTTTGCCAGTCATACTAATTCTGAAATTGTCCATACATTTCTCTCCCTACAGGAGAAATTCAGAACTTTTTTCCTTCCTTTCTACAAGACTTTGTGATGTTCTTGCAAAAAATCACATTTTTGTCTTGAACAGATAGACACTTTTCCAGAAAAACATACCTGCACACATAGTCAAAAGCAACCTTTTATTTAGAATTCAGATTCACAATAATTTAGAATAAGAAACAGGTCAATGACATGAGACACAAAAGTAGCACTGGGAGTTCATCTCAGCAGTACCATTTATATTTTAAAGATGAGTGCAATTTCCTATAGATTTGCTAAAATTAGACACGAGGCTGACAAGCCTGTCATCTATTTAGTTGATAAACTTCAGAAGATTCCTGTTTTTCAGAAAATTTCTCCACAGTGCAGACAGAGCATTAAACGAAATTGTATGCTCATGGTCAGAGCCATGACAATTCTGTCATCTAAAAGCAAATACATTTAACACTAAACAAAGCTACCGATACCAGCAAACTTGTCTTACCAAGAGAAAGGTTCTCTAGAAAGGCAGAAAGCAGAACCGTATTATGTAGATTAATTTCAACAAAAGTTTCAAGTGCAGTGAAGTAAGCATACCAGAACCAGCTTTAAGGTGAGTTTGAGTTGTAAGGAGGATAGAAGACACACCTTTCTCCTCCAAACCCGTGAAGACACAAAGGAGGAACTCTCAAAGACAGTTGCATATGGTTCAGTATACAAAGACAGACAAAGACTTCCTGTCTAAATTAAGGAAACTCTCTTACTATTAGGAGGATAGAAACATTCCAGGTAAAAAGGACTACTGGGATTCTCCGTAAGAGGAGTTAATTAATTTCAAAGGGATTAGAGTATATTTATGTTCAGTACACAGAGTGTACATCCAGAAGGAGAAATAAAACATCTACCACCAGATGGTCACAGCTCTATGTGATAAAACAAACTCTGCAAAAAGAGCTTAGGGCTTGCCAAAAAATGGAGATTTCATCTTTAGGCTACAGTCAAGTTGTACATCTAAAGCCTGATGGGTACATTAGGATTGACTAAAAAGGAGTCAAACTTAGAGTCTTTGCTGTGTGACATTGAAAAATGTATACACACAAGAACTGTTTTCCTATTAAATTACCTATTCTCTGTAAATACAACTGTAATTTCAATTATTTAAAATTACTACTAAGAAACTGGAGTTTTTAAACAAAATAGAATTTTTAAAAGAAATACCGCACGCAACTACATTTTTTTTACAGTTCCTGTAGAAAAAAGAAGATGGGACTAAACCTATCCATATTCTTCTCTATGCTTGTTCACAAGTGATGTTCAAGAACACAAAAAACAAACCACCAAGACTATCATCTTTAAGTGAACTTTATATAGACTGAGGGATCAGGATCTGGAATTAACATTTCCTATCTCAGTAAGATATTCTTTTTTTGTCAAATGCTCTTGTAACACCGAAAAAAAAATTAAGAAATCTAGCTTTTCTAAAGGAATACTAAAAAAAGTAAACTCTAATCTTATTTTTCAGTATATGTAACAGTACCAGTTATCCTTTGTTTTCAAATGCAAAAACAATGATGATCATGTCATTATTTGAATTTCTCTGAACAACACAGACCAGCATTTTTAATTCCCGAGAATTTATGAAAGCATTACTCTGTATTTAAAATCTAGCTAAAATTAGCTATTTCCAGCTACTCAAATTTCTTTGTTCACTTATTCCATTAAATAAAGCTTTCATTTAATACACTCAAATGATTTTTTGAAGTATTTTATAGAGTCCATTCATATAAAAGAATCTACTTTTGATTCTTCTTTCCAGAATGTTTTCTTGAGTATATCCTGTAGTTCAAAATCACTTTAATTTTATAAGCTAAAGACAAGAGTTCTCATGGTCCATATTAAAATATATTCTGCCTAGCAAACAAATTCCATCAGTGAGTGTAAAACAACTACTCGCAAACACCTATTGACAGAGACCAGACTCCACTTCTGTCAGGATGTTTCAGGTATTAATAAGACACCAGAATGGTTTCTTAGTTTGATGCCTCCACCCCTCTGCCCCACTTATAAAAAAAATATAAATTCCCTAGTTAAGACCCTGAATTCAGAATATTTTTCCTTTCAGGTCTCACTGGTTCTCAGGCTAAAGCTATGTAGGACAAGAAAATAAAATGTTTAAAATGAAAACTGTTTCATTTCAGAAAACATGCTGAAAACAATCATCCCATCCACTTTTTCCAATGTTTTGGGCATTTTGAGGTGAAGTCACAAGCTTTTATCTCTGCATAGGTAATTTAATACATTGTGCAATTCTCTTTTTTTAATTTCAACCTCAAAAACAAACAGTGGCAGTGCAAAGTTTAAGGTTTCCCAATTTTTCTTCATAAGTACAGTAAAAATTTCACAAATAGTATATATTGCATCCCTAGATAACCAGAGTATGACATCTAGTATACACAAAGCTGTTTGCTTCATTTATTGTTTTTTGTATTTTTTACCTTATTTTTCTGAACGTTTTTTCCTATGCATGAATACATCTACCTACTATACTTCACATTTGAGTAATTTTTGCTTCATCTATGAAACTGTTGTGTTTTTTTTTAAATCCTGACCTCATTTGTTTTTATTTCCTCTTTTTCTGCAGAATTTACTACTGATCCTTTGATCGGTTACTCTCATCAACAGCTTTTGAAGATTCTCACTGAAACTACTGAAAATAAATGGTGTTAACTGAGTGACAGAATAGCAATTCACAGCTATACAGCTACACTTACTTAACAAATTATGCCACATGTAAGAATGCTCTTTCTGCATTTCCCTGAAGAAAGCAACATCTTCTCTGCAGATTGCAACAGTACTGCAAAAACATAATTCTTCACAGAATATATGTGCCTACACCTACTCCAGCAAAAGTACTGTACCATATTGCATGCAGGGCAAGGGAAAAAGCGTGTTAGGAGACATTCGTATCTGCTGAGTTCATTCATCAGTGCTTTGTCTTCAACATCCAATACTGAAGTACTCCAGAGATTTCCAATAATTTCAGTCCCCGCTCCTTATCAGTCCTGCACCATACAGAAAATATTTCATGTTTAAACTAGCTAATCTGAAAATCAGTCACTTCTATGAAAAATCTGATAAATTATTAATTAGCAGTACATAATGCATCTTCTCTAGCATAGGTGTAGTCATAAAAGTTTATCTACTGTCACTACAGAAACCCGCATACCAGAGCTGTGTATAAAAAAAAAACCAAACTGTAAAATTATTTATAAAACATCTTATTTCTTTTGTTCTCAGAATTGAACTTTGCAGCTTCTCAAAAGTACAGTTTTTCTGAACAGAAAACTACTTTATAATTGTGTCCCAGCAAAGTCAGGACAGTTTATCATATTTTTAAAGATTACTTTTAAGTCTGGTTGGAAGTGGAATAAAGTTGAGACAAAACAATTAAATTTTATGCTTCAGTAGATTTTCAAAGTAGCAGGTTTCAGAGAAAGGTCTGCTAACTACATAATAACTTTACATATTAGGGGGCTAATTTAAGAAAAGACTAACATTGAAATAGTCTATACACAAAGCAACCCTAACATGCAGGATCTATCCTTTATCTCACACTAAAAGTACAAAAGAAAAAGGAATTGTCTTTCCATCTGATTGTAGATCATCCATCTACAATTTGGGTTTAGTTTAATATAGACACAATGTATCTGATTTTAGTCATTTTAAAACTAGACATTTCATTGGTACAGTGCAACTAAGACAATTATCCTTCCTGACAGAGACTCTGAAAGGGTGATACATCATACACAAAATTACAACAAAAAGCTTTGTAAAGCAGATATCTGTCTCCACTCACTATAGTGAAAGTCTGCAGAAAATTAGCTTATGCTAAGCTTCTAAACTATCAGAGAGTTAGGCAAGATGACTCTCAGGCTTTTCCACTTGAATACCTCAGTTCCATTCCCAACAGTCTGTCAGTTGACCAAGGAAATCATGATTATCAGAAGACACACAAACCCAACAGTGCTTTACCCAGGATAATGAAGAAATTTTCTTTGTTTTACAAAATTAACCAAAGATAGCTATGCCTTTACAAATGTGTCTATTTCCAGGGAGGGAAAAAAATAGTTTTTCTTTGACACCTTTTTTCACTTACAGATTCAGCATTGTGACATTTTGAATCTACATAGTAGTTTTAGGTTGAAACATTAATCCGCTTCAAACAAAAACAATTAACATATTGCTATCAAAGTTAATTCAATCTCTATAAAAACTAGCTTTCTGAAAGCTACTAAAATCAATTAATTTAGATTTGTGGGGGTTTCTTCCCTGGAACAAAAATTTTGAAGAATTTTTAACGGTGATATTTTTCTAGGCAAAAGGAATCAGTATTTCCACTTATAATATAGCAATATCTAATCTACATTCTCCACTACTCCTAAGTAAAGACAATTTATATGCCTAGCCTCAAGTCTTCATTAAAAAAATTCATAATTTGGAAGACATGAAGGAGAGAAATTACACTTCTGCTATGACAGAAATTAGGTTAGGGAAATAACAAGAAAGAAATCTCTGACTGCTTAAAATACCATGCTAAATGTCCTGTCAGTGGCTCATGATGGACAAGGAACACCAGTCAAGGAAGTCTTATTCTAATTTTACTTCTTGCCCAGCTGAAATTTTAATGGAAAAATGCATACATAAAAATATATGAACTGTACTTAGAAGGAGTCTTCCACTACTATGTACCTAACTTTCAGGGTGATAGATGTATCTAGCCATAAGGAAATGCACAATATGTGGACATCTTTAAAAAAATAACATTCTTCTTACCAAAACTTCTCATGATCTTCTCATTAATTTGTATCCCAATGGTAAAGATACAAATTATGACAAAAGTAGATTTTATGGGGCTTAAAATGAGGGATGATGGGCTACAAAAAATATCAATGGTTTTTTTCCGACTACTTTCTACTAATTTCTACTACCATAAGTGTACACAAATAAAAATTAAAATCTCCTCTTTCTCTACCACAGGACACTTTTTTTCCCCTCATAACACAAAGAAACGTAATGATGTTTTGAGGTATGTGATATTTGGATTTAAAAAAATTCCTCCATTAAGATAATTTTCATGGCTACAAAGAAAGGCAAGATATACCAGCGTTGGTGATCTACAGTGGAAATGATTCTGAGCAATCCTACATAGAGTTACTTAGCCATGGAAAATTTGACACGACATTTTTCTGCCAGTTCTTACCATATGTAAACAAGTAAATGACAAGAAAAAACTCATGCCAAGAGATGAGGATGGAAAGAGGGAAGAAATGCAAAAGTGGGAAAGGCAGCAATAGTGGTCAAAACGTTCCATAGCAAATTCCGTATCTTGTATTGCAGAACCAAGTAAAATATTTACTATTTGCAGCTGCAATAATTTACATAGTCACCAGTCCAAGATACAAGGGTTAGTGATGTACCAGTACAGGGCGCAGACCATGCACACACACCAGGCACAGATTTAAGGCAGAGATGCTAACAGCTTGTCAGCAAAAACAACATGACCACCTACAGAGCCTGAAGGCTTTTCATCCCTTGGTTGATAGCGTTAGCAATTTACCCCTGCCTGGACTGTATTCTTAATCGTTAGAACAGGGGTAAAAAGAAACTTACGTAAGCTGTTAAAAGGCTTATGGGAGGGTGGGGGAAGATTCTGTTGGGAAGAAAACCCAAGCACTTGGGAGCAGAATTTGTAGTGACAGCAGATTTGCCCTTTTAATCAAGTGTGGTATCCATTAAGATCACTCCCCTTTTAAACAACTCTTGCTTTTAATTACAAATGAAATTATGTGGAAAAAAGATGACCTTTCAGGAAATGGAAACTTCCACAAAATTTATCCCTCTCCAACTGTCACATTAATCAGTGCTGAAAGGCTTAAAAGATAAATGTCCCACTAATTCCTCCTTCCAGACAGTGTCAAAACAAGAAACAGAAAATAGAGTCTAATGTACAGGAACATAGTTAAAGTAGAAAGGTCACTGTAATATTAACAACTCCTACTCTAATATCAAATCTATGAAGACAAGTATAAGCACACTTAAAGGGTCTTAAGCTTGTCTTAAAATACTCTTGTAATCATAAAGTTGTCACAGAACAGTGTTAACAATATCCAGCATCAATCACATGCTTTCCCACATGAGTACGATTTCAGTACTTTGGGGCCAAGCTCCTAATTTGTCCTTACAGGATAAGGAAAGATGCAGTAGTCCAAAGTAAATTGAATAACATCTCAAAAAGGTATTTGAACACCTGTCTTTATTCCCAGAGGCTGGTTTATCTTTGAAAACCTTGAACCAGAACACTGACAGGAAGAGGCTTCTCTCATTTTGCTGCTAAGCAGGCAAATTAGTTAAATATTACACGTACTATGTGCAAGGCCCTGGAAATACATGGTTGATACCAGCTGGGCTTAAATCATGACAGCATACATAGAAATAACAAACATCTCAAACAATGCTTTCACACTCAGTTTGTTTGAAATTTTCTCTCTTCAATCTCTGCTGGAAATAGGCATGAAAAACCCTACCTGTTCCTTTTATTCTAAAATGTTTAGTGTGCATATTCTTTTTTTCCTGAATCAATTTAATTCCCCTCTTTGCTCTTACTCCCTCAGTTAAGAGCTCAGGTTAAACATGGCTGAAAAATGCCCGAAGAAACTCTCCCACAGATAAAGGACTCTCTCCTTCTCCCATTCTTCCGTTGTTAAAAAAAAGGAATCAAACAGCTACCCTAAAAATCAAAACATAGTAACTTCTAAACACTGGAACTGAGTTTCATCTGAAATGTCAGAAATGTTATAGCAGTATAGTTTTTTTATGAACTGTATTGGTAAACAGAGACAGCGATCTCCCTGAGGTCTTTTCCCAGTACCCCTAAGCACTTGGACAGCTCTGAAGCATTATAGAAAAAGAAAGCAAAATTTCTGATCGTTTCATATACACGTTTTAAAGGGGTTTTTTTTTCTTTCTTGTTTGAATTGAAATTACCAAGTCAGGAAATAAGGCCAACAACTGATTTTTTTATTTCTAAGTTTCACACTGAACAACTTATAAGCTAGATACACAGGGAACCTTTTTGAGAAGAGCAGCAATTTTCAGTTGCCTTCAAATCACAGTGTGTCAATAATCTACTTTTACAACATTGCCATTGAACATTTGTTTCAGAAAATACCAGTAATACATATCCTAGTAGCCAATGTACATATTTTTTCTGTGGCTATTGTTCAAAAATAAGCTGAATGAAGTCACTGCTGTGTAGAAGCAAGCCAGCTAACTGTTCTGCAATAACATTTTAACTAGTTATTAAAATGAGTTTTATATTAAGCTACTCCATAAAAATGCATTTAAGTACTTTGTTGTATAACCATACCTTTTCTTCACAGTACCAAATATATACAAATCATCTCTGCACACCAAATTCAAATACCAAAATCAATTAAAGTACAAGCATATATAGATTTTTGTAGGCTTTGCTCAGAAACACAATATATATTTCTGTAATGACTACACCATTTTTATATTACTATATGCTCACTCATTACACATATCTCTTGCAAACATTTTGCCATGTGGATGCACCTTAAGTTTCTCCATAGGGAGCTATCAGAAGGAGTAGCTAAAGCATTGTAGTTTGCTCTCCATTTCCAATTAGTCTGCACTAATGTTCATATACATGTATTAGTTGTAGATAGCAATTTTTGTAATCAGGACCCAATTCAGCAGATTACTGGTGACTTAAATTACCTGAATGAGTAGCTTTTATTCCCACTTCAAGATAAAACTCAAATATATATTTCTATCACTGATAGAAAAAGTGCTCAGGAAATACCTGAGGAGTGACTGATGCCCTAGTGAAAACTACTTTTCTGAGAAAATGACAAAACATGGTAGTAAGACCTTTCATTTTCATTTTCAGAGAAAACTAATTTTAAGCTTCTTTCTATACTCACTAAGATTGAGATAGCAAGGATGACATACCATCCATTTATCACGAACCAATCTGTCTTTCTAATCTTCCCAGCTGAAATGAAAAGCTTCTATGAGAGCACAGCTTAGTTGTTGTACACATGACAAATTTAACAGGTCTGTATTTTTGCAAGAGTCCTTTTAAAGTAAAATTATATTAACTTACAATGTAAATTTTACCTGAAGAAAAAAAAAAAAAAAAAAACAACACCAAAAAAACCAACAAAAAACCCAAACAAAACACAAAACAAACACCGCACATCCTTTTAACTTTCCTACAAATTTAAAAAGAACCTAGAACATACTTTTCTCAAGCTTAGCTCTGCAACTAGAACTAAAGTAAAATGAACATTAGCTCTCATCTGTTTTTTCTTCTTGCAATCAAAAAAAGAAAAAAAAAAAGAATGTTACTATATTAGTCCTATTGTTAATAGTCAAAGGACATTTATGTGGGAAAAGTCCACCATGCACACATATATGCGTACAGAAAACAAAATCTGCTCCTTCTCTAAACAGTCACATATTTACCTTGCTTCTTTGCTTCTAAATAAATCTAAACTAAATAACAATGATGTTAAAAATCCAGATATGAAGAAAATACCATACTGTTCCTATGGCTTCTTACATCTGTGAAATTATCTTCCTAGTGCTTATGTTGTAAGTTCATCAACATTTAATTTTGTTATTTCCCCTAGAAAACCTCTCAGCTTCCACTGTTCCATTAGTTAACTAATTAAGTAACAGGAAAGTAATCAAAATACATTATGAAAAACATGGTAGCAGAGCAATAAAAACAAACAGGAAAACATAAAAATGCAAAGCAGGTGAAACTACTCCTTAAAAATGGAAAGCAAATGTTACACATACTGTCTTCCATTAATTAGAGTATATATACACTAAAGCTAAAAGAATTATTCACCAAGCAACAAAATCCATTAATACTAACTTAATATCCAGAAAACATATTTATATGTAGAAGGCTGTGTCTATTTCATTTTTATGGTGTTTGTTTTTTCTTTAAAATACAAGTGGAAGAACTACAGATACCTCTACAAACAGCCATTCACCAAAACTCATCAAGAAATGCAATGCCTATTGTGAAACCACAACGTAGTATCACGTTGTATGCTTTCACATTAAATCAGTGATACAGGGGCAGTGAAGCAAGCATACTGACAGAAACAACCAAGAAATGTGTAGAGAACAAATAGATTTGTAATCTACTGTACTGACTACCGAACTGTAAGAACTGGCAGTACATAACAACTTTGGACTGCAAGCAGCAATGTATCATACACCTGGTTTTCATTCAAGAGTTTTCATCATGAATTTTCCAATATCACAGAATTGTCACAGCTGGGAAAAAAATCCAAGGTTATCAGGTCCAACTGTCTACATTCCCCCCATCAAATAAAATATATATATATATCAGTATCTGTATCAACCACTACAGCACGTCCTGAAGTGTCTCATCTACATGATTTTTAAATAGTTCCAGGAATGGTGATTCCACCACCTCCCTGGTGGGGAATTCCAACGCCTAACTCCTTCTAACATTCACAATTCCCTCAACCTCTCCTCACAGGGCTTGTTCTTCAGACCCTTCTGAACTCACTCCCAGCAGTTCCAGGTCTTTCCTGTATTGAGAGGCCCAGAACTGAACGTACTACTTGTGGTGCAGTGTCACCAACAAGTACACAGTATGCTTTCAATAGGCCATTAGCGTACACAGTTTTTGTTCATATCTGAATTCTTCTATCTGGAATTCACAACCCATGAGAACCTTTCATGTATAAATAGTGCATCGAGTGCTGAGCTTTTTGCAGATGGTGTTGTATAACATAATGCTAGAAGTCTTTGAGCATTTAATTTTCCATACCAAGTTTTTCAAACACTTTTGTTTTCTACAGAAGGTCTTAATGAAGACAAATTGACTGTTCATGGTTTCAAACATTTCTGTGCAAATCAAAGCTGATGAAAATAATTAATTTCACACAAAAAAGCTCAATAGCATTTTTCCTTTTTTATTGAATAAAAAAATTTTCCACAGAAGGCAAAAACCAAAAATCTAGTTTAGAATACCACCTTCAGAGCAACAGTTCTTCTGTAATGAAAGCACAAAAACTATGGAATTTGGCTGATAAAGGGAAGCTGGCCCATAGTACATGATATTCATATTACACTTCATATAGAAAGTGCTCCCCCAGGATATAAAAACTTGATGTCACACCCTTGACTTCTGATGTATTTGATGAGCTATTGCTTATTTTTCACTAAGTTATTGTGAAAGATCTACAACAAAATACATTTACAGAAGAACAATTAGGTTCACATATAAGGCAAGTGTCCTGCAAAATCTATGTTCTGCAGCCAAGGTGCAAAATAAACTAATGGACAATTTGCACATGACAAATTGCGCAATATTCAACTTTAAGAGAGGTAAGTCACAGACTGCGGTGATTGGAGTGGGGTGAGTGAGCTATCCCAAATAAGATAAACTACGTAAACTACTAAAAAGACCTGAGGTCTTTTGATGTATATTCCTCTTGAATAAAATTTTTAAAAGGATTACAAAAAAGCATAATTGGACAGGTACAGCAATAAATCCATCATTTCTCCCACAAAAATATAATGGCACAGCTTCTTTGACCATCTCAGAATTTTTCTGCAACTTTTGTTTTCTTTTTGCTCTAAAATTGATACTGATATTTGTGGTTTGCTATTTAAGAAAATTATCAAACAAAATATTAATAAACTAACCAAATTCTGCAGTTTTTGAACATTTAAAAGGAATATATGGCATACAATATATCACTTCCACATTACTTCTTTCTGAACATAATTTCCTAAGTGATTACATGCTCCACACAGGTCTACTAATCATTAATCAAAGTAAACCAAAGGCATGTGGAATAATTTATTGTGTTACCTAATTTTGACTTAAGGCAAAGGTTAGTGGGGTTGGGTAATACTATATTTAACAAATAAAATGCTTTGAGTATTATGTTGCTTCATAAAAATGCATATATTTTCTCAAACTTTTCTTAGAAAGCTAATACATAGTTTAAAGAAGATTTTGGTATTCTCCTCTGTCCTAGAAACTACTTGGCAGCAGAGACAACAGCCAGTCATTACAAGTACCTGTTTGTAACAATTCAAGCCAAAAATCACTCAGAGCAGCAGTGCACAGCTGAATTACATTATCAGGTCCTTAACAAATTTTATGCCATTGGAGTGAAGCATTTAACCTCCTCTTAAATGCATAAAACTGGATCATTTCTTAAACCCTTTCCACAGTGAACAAGCTATACCATCTTTGGGACTTTCTCCCCACCAAATTGCCCTGATTTGTAATAGAAATTAGTTACATCATAACTCCTAAATGAAAAATACAAAAAATACAACAGTAGCTGTGCTTTGAAAAGCAGAAAATGTTATCTAAGAGTCACACTAAAATTCTGCAGAATACACTCAAAAACTTTTTTTTAATAGATACTTAAGCAAGCATACCATTCACTCAAATTCTTCTTCAAGAAGCCTGAACTTGCAGCAGGCAAAAAGGAAGACATAGATTCATACAGTCTACTGTCAGAAAGAACAAAAATATAGCTCCAAACTCTCAAAGTTTCAATCTCAAACAGAACAATAAAAATTCTTCCAAAAATATGGTGTAAATGATAATAAAATATGGAATTCTCCTCTGAACTGACACTCAAGTTTAGTCACATTAGACAAGAAGTCCTATTTCTGATGGAATGCAACTATAATTGAGCCACTTTCTACTAATCTATGTTGAAAGAGGACAGGAGTTACATGTTTATAAGCACTAACCACCAAAGTACTGTTTGTTGATTGGTGTGTTGACTCCCAACAGTCTCCCGTGTCAACTGACTAGAACAGAAGAGATCTTGAGTACCTAAAACCAAGCTGAAAAAGAAAGGTGTTCCTTCTTCGCTCCTGTTTTTCCATTTCCTTCACACTAGATACGTAAAAATTCTTTACACCAGCAGAAATAAGCCTTAAACTCGCTGGTTCTTGTCTGGAGCTTCTGAGCAAGGACTTAAGAAGATATCTTATCTTGTACTTTTTGTTCTTTTACCTTTCTGCTTATAAATGCCAAGCATAAAATGGTAAATCACAATGTCTTTTGTTCATCCCCATGCTTGACTACTCTTGGAAGGTTTTATGGTCTAATAAGCAAGCTGTTTGGCTAGAGCTACCTAAGTTAAGCAATTGAAAAACTCAGTTGTCAGACCTGAAAATACATCTATTTTTAAGCTATTTTTTTCTATTTCAGTATAAATTATGATGTATTTGAATTCAGTTGCATAAAAAATGTGTATATATTTACAGTTATAAAAATTTTAGCTTCCATTAGTAAATTTATCCAAATTTTTCTGATAAAACCAACCAACAGCAAGATATGTGTATGTATGGGAATTTAGCATGTGCAAATTACTAAACTAGAATAAAGATTAAAAAACAGAAATGTATGTGGAAAAACAGTACTATACAGATAATATTAATAAGCTGAACTTATTAATGTTCAACAGTAACTTGCAACTTTTTATGAAAAAAAGTTTCCTGACATTCCCTCTATTTTAATACATAGCTATTAAAACAGGTCATTGCACCAACTCTCTTCAGTAAATCATCAATTTCTACAGTAATTTTTTGCTTATGTAATCTATCAGTGTGAAATGACTTGAGATGGGAAAGCAAAAGTGAAAAATAATTTTTTTTAAATCTAGCAACTAAAGATGATTCACATTAAATAAGAAAGCCCAATGAAGCTTTAAACACTGATATTACTACCCACAAATTTCTTTCAGAAATTAAATTTGAAGAATTATGAAGATTACAAGAACATTTAATATACTATAGTTCTTTAGGATTTACTACCATTGCCTCCATAATATTTGTTTCTAAGGGAACAAGGCAGACTTTTAGTGCTGAGCACAGCCAAAATTAAACTTAAGATCAGATGCATATGCATCTGTGGTTACTAATACATTCAAATATGTCCCATTAAGACAAATACAAAAAAGGAAAAAGACCCCTGAAAAACCAAATGCAACGTTTAAAAAGGTTAATATTAGAAAAATATCCACAAAGTGAAACTGAAGCTATTTTACTAACAAGTACTTTTCACATACTCATAGGAAAAAGAGAAATACCTTGGTTAGGATACAAGTTTCCTTAGCCTTGAAAACTTTAGAGGTGCTCTAAAGCTAGGTACCAAAAAGTAACCAACTGTTCAACAATTTCCTGATTTCATTCAGCGTATTAGTAGGGGGATAACACAACACGGGACAACAAGAACACAACACATAGCAATTTAAACTTGACCTCTATTTAGAGGAAAATGTCACATTTGAAAACTTGCAATCATATTAAGCCAGACTATTATTTCTGCAGCTAGTTACTTCAAATGCTTCAATGATTATGAAGTAATAGAGATGGAGGAGATGGAAGAAAAGAATTTATGGTAATAGCCTAAAAACAGCTACTCTAATGCCAGTTATATTGCATTGGTTTCTACACTGAGTTTTCCCTTACAATGTACCTCTTGCTCCAGACACCTTTCCTTTCTGATTGTAAAGCCAAGAAAGCCTACACAGTTTGTATTAAGGTTGCCATCGATTAGCGTATTACAAAGCTATTTATACTACACTATAATATGCACAGATAGCTAAAGTCAATCCCAATAACATTTAATGGTAAGACAAGAGAAGTCTGGGTATCCATAACCACTAAACAACCTACAGCACATAAAGATTATTCTTTAGAGAAAGGAGATAGAGATAAGATGAAACAGTATTATCAGCTTTACTTGAGATTATGAGGGCAATCTGAGGAAAAGCACATTACAGTTTACTTAATTCCTGAATGTTAGCTATATAAAGAGCTTCCAAACCAATGCCTTCCAAGAGACAGTTATGAGTTCAGCACTAACAATAGTTTGAGATTAGTGGACTCTGCATTTGCAGGCAAAGAAACCACTTGTCAATAGAAACAAACAGCAAAAACAAACCAGAGGAAAACTGATCAGGTGAAAGAAAAAATTAACCCATACTTGAGAACAAACTAAAAGCTTATATAAAAATCAGAAGCCTTTTTCTATATAACATAAGAAATTACAATTAAAGATTTCCATTACACATTCCCATTTTAATTTCCCATGTTCAGTTTAGAAGTGCTAAACAATTAAATGGCTTCTTAAATGTTCTTAATCAAAATTAACAAATTCCTAGCATCTTCCTATATTCCACAGTTTTAAAAAAGTGTTCAACTCTTATTTTACTAGTTTCATTTCAAATGTAGTAATTATAGATGTAGGTACAAAACGCATGCATTCTTTAGGTCAGATCTCCTAGGTTCCAAAATTTTTCCTTCCTCACCATATTAACAGAACTAAGATCATACAACATAAGCAATGAAAAATGAGAAAGAGTTGTACCACTTTAGGATAGACAACAGCCAGTTTAAAGTAACAAACTGGCATATGGAAATCAGATTTGATGCCCTAATTGGAGAAGTTACTTTATTAGCAAGTTCTTGCTTTAACTTAGGCCTCAGACAACATAATGAAGAAACTGACCTTTCCAGTTTTGTAATTCCATTTTTTTCTGATGTCATAATCAGAACTTTCTTTCAAAAACCACGTATGTAATATAAAAAAAAAAATCCCCTACCAATATGGCAAGAGGTTTTAGTCAGGTTTTATTTATCCTGAACCATAGAAAGAACAGGACAAGTAAGTCTACTGAACCTATTGTCAAAGGTAAGGAGTTAGCATCAGTGAGGAAAGACTGATGAACGCTGCATTCATTATCCAATCCTAAATATTCATCCAATCATTCATCCAATCATCAATTCATCCAATATCCAATCCTTAAGTATTCATGATGATCCATAAACTTGGGGGATTTCAGCCTAATGCAACAAACTTTTTGAAGAGAAGTCCAAAATACAATTAAAGAAGATTCCCTTAACTTAGCATCTACTAAAGACTCTCAATTCCCAAGCATGAAACAATTATGGAATATGTACACATAGGCTAGGACATCCTAGCATCATGATGCCATTGACTTCTGAAGGCAGACTAACCAGCCAGCTTGAAAAATTTTAATAAACATATCAGCCTTGAGACTTATTTTAGTGACATACATAAGAGCTGCAGCTACTTGAAAAGTAGAATGCAGCAGAACCAAGACTGCGTTAAAGTCTTCCTCCCTAGCTACTACAGGCAAAAAGTAAACATATCTTTGTATATAAGCCAAAATGTTTGACAGACATATTAAGTTGAGGGAGTTGGTACTTGAATGCACTCCTCAACCCACTGCCATCTTGAAGACTGAAAGCCTATTTAAGAAATCCCATTCCCAATTTTTGCAGAAGAAAATTATCTGAGAACATAAGACTCTAACAAGCACCTAGCTTTCCACTGTTCCACAGAAAGGTACTGTCCTTGCCTAGACCTATTTCATTATTTTCAACAGATTTGTCAGAATTTTCATGATCTTTCCAGAGAACCAAAGAGTCAGCTATGGTTTTGCCTGTACAAAGTACTGAAAAGATCCTAACTAATGTTATCATATTAATACATACCTTTCCTGACAAAGGCATTAAGACAGCCTAGGTTTGGGGATTTGTTTTGGTTTTTTGTCAAAATAAAATACCATATCCTGTTTTTTTAGGCTTTGCAAGGGTTCCCCTTCCTGAATGACTATGCTCTTTCTCACTGTGACCCAAACTCTTAAGAAGCTGAGCCAATGAGCCAGAAGTCAGGGCCATTATCTTCCATGTTAATCAGTCCTGTCAGTTAAGTCTTAAGTTAAGCCTTTAAATATTTCTTCTCACAGCAAAATGCCATCTCAGCCTTACATCTGTACTGCATTTAAAGCCTGAAAAAAATATGCTACTCTCTAATCAGAGAATTAAGTTACAAACACAGGCCTTGCACACATCTTCTGATTTTAACTCTGCAAGACAGTTACTCCTGCACGTTCAAATGCAGTTAGGCTGTTCCTTAACAGGACGCATTGAAATCACTAATTAAATTCCTAATCACAACTTCAAAAACAACAGGCTATAGTCATACAAGTAAATTTATCAGTTACTGTAGGATATTAATACAAATTCTACACCATGTTATATTAGGTATAACTGATCAGTGCTTCTTACAAGTAAGATATTTTCTAATGCATTCTTGTAGATTAACTCAGTTTTTAATACCTTTACAATCACATTTTATGAGTTAATGGAAATTACCCATGCTTTAAAGGGAGAGCCTTGTGAAGCATTATAACAATCCAAAAATATTCCAGATCCTGTATCAATCAACAGGACAAAGATTCTGCTCAAAAAGTAAAAGCATAATCCTCACTTAAGTACTAAGCCTCCTTATATCTAAACACAAAAGCAGGCACTCCTCAAACTCTTGGGGACACCTACTTGTCACAGAATAAATTATCTGACTAATATCCAATATTACAGTATATGCTAGTGGACACCCTGGAGTCAGGCATTAGAGAGCACTTAGGTTTTTCAGCTTTGCAGGGTAGTCCTTACATAAATGACTTTGCCCAATTATAAAATATAACTGATGTCGTTATTTTGGAGCTTCCGAGCAGCTGCCTTTCATCCTGAAATATTTATACTGCACTGCGTATTTTTTATCCAAAAACACAGGTCACGAAGTACAGTATATTGAAGTGGTTTTTTTCATGTGAACATGTTTAAGATGTTCAAAGCAAACAAAAATATCTGAATGCTAATTTCAGCATTCTCAAACACTAAAATTATGCTGTACAATAGCAAGTATTGAGGAAGTAAGCTCTCCCACAACTCCAACAGCAGCTCTTCTAGTTACTTAACACAAATAGCCAGATTTGCATCCTACATGCAACATATACATAAAGATAGAAAATACATGCACCCAAGAAAACTACAGCTCTCAAAAAAACCACCCATACTTACTAGTGACATTTACTTCAGTTTGCTATAGCAAACCATAGTCACCGGCAAGCTGTAGCACAAGCAACGTGTTGACTTCTTAAGCTGCAAACCAAATGAACACTTTACAGCCAAAAATTCCAGTAACCAATACAGTAAAGCTAAACAGAAAAACATTTCGCATGCTTAGAATTCAAATTTTTAAAAGCAACATCAAAGAATGTAGTTATTGCAAGATAAAGGAAATTTATTTTAATGGAAAGAAATGTGAAGGACTTTTGAGAACTGGCTTGTAACAAACAGAACGAACTAAGCGCAAAAGCGAAGGATTCTGGAGGCTGAGCCACCTTACAGTAGCAGGTTTCGTAACAGTTGAGATTCGGGTCAGACTCTGTCTGGCGATCACGTACTCCCAGCAGAGCACTCCGTACACACCATTTACACAACATTCAGCCTTACTTAGAGAAATTCCCTCCCACGATCCAAGATCAAACACCCTCCACACAGCGTCCACTCACCCCCGCCCCAACCTCCTTCTCCCAGCTGTGCCCGCAGCCCTTTTCCCCCAGTCCGCCCCCCTCGCAGTCCTGACAGCGGCGAGACGGGGCAGTCTCCTACAGCTCACCCTTCCAGGTGGCCGAGTCTCTGCCCCAGGCGGCACTCGCTGAGCGGCGACAGAGAGAGCTCTCTGCACCTCCGACCGCCGACCCGGCCCGACCCCCCGGGCCGGCCTCAACCCCGCTTCGGCGGGGAGCGGGGCCCAACGGACGCAGCGCGATCCCCCAAACGCAGCCCTTCCCGCAGCCGCCGCGGGGCGGGGAACAGAGAGGGTGGAAAGACAAACATAACTCCCTCAACGCCGCCTTTTAACGGTTAGCGACCCGCAGGGCGGGAAGCAGCTCCCGCGGCCAGGCCCGCTGGGCCTCGGAGGTGCGGGCTGGGCGCCCAGCCCAGCGCACACCGGGTGGTCCTCGCCACTCAGCGGCGGCAGCGCACCGGCAGCTGTCTGATGGGACCTTCCATCCTTCTGCCGCGGCGCCGCTGGTAATCAAAAATTAAAATTCAGAGAGAAGGGGGAAAGTCGAGCCTGCACCCCAGCCCTGACTGCCCAGGGGATGCCCTCAGCCAACATCACCGGCCCACCAGCCACAGGGCTACCGGGGGAGCGGGCCGGGAGCAGCTGCGGGCTGGCAGGGTATAAGGATTGAACTTACGTCTCGGAATTTGTTCCACTGCCCGACCTCCTTGTCGTACTGGGAGATGGTCGTGAGCCATTGTTTATCATCCAGAAAATTGCTGCTGTCCGGTCTACCTCCGGCCGCCGCCGTCGGCGCCGAGCTGCACCAGGCTGCTGCACACAGGCACACGAAGGCTGCTACCTTGAGCATCTGGACGAAAGGAGACACGGAGAGGAGGTTACCCACACCACAGCCGAACCCTACCCGGAAGCTGCCGGCGGGGGACCGGGACAACAGCGCGCAGCTGGCCCCCTTGTCCACATGAACGAGGCACGGAGCGCGGAACGGGCAGTGGAAAAGAGAGCGCTGGGAAAAAAAAAAAAAAAAAAAAAAAAAAAAAAAAAAAAAAAAAAANAAAAAAAAAAAAAAAAAAAAAAAAAAAAAAAGAGAGAGAGAGGAAGAAGGGAGCGGAGGCTGCCCAGCCCTGTCACCTTGCTGCAAGTCCCGCAATCGCGCTCCCCACCGCGGCCTGAAAGGCAACCCGCTCCCTCCCGGCACTTGCCGCCCTCTGCAGCCAGCCAGCCCGCGCCGCGCTCTCTGCCCGCCCCTCGCCCCTCCCCGTGCCCCTGCCGCTCCGCGAGACGCGGGCGGCAACGCCGCGGAGGGGATAGCGGTCCGCGGGCGAGCAGCAGGAGGGTGCTTTCTGGCCAGCCCCCTGTCCTGAGGTGAGCAACGCCGAGAATCGGCCTGCTGCTTTCTTGCCACTTCCGCCGCCGGCAAATCCTGCGGGACCCGCCGGTCCCGTTTACTGCTTTCGCCGCGCGCTCCATGGCGTCGTGAGAGCTGGGCTGTGCCGTCTGCGCCTTCAGGCGGGAGTGAAAGCCGCTGGAAACTTTCCTACAGCCGCGTTGGCCCCTCGTACCCCAAGTTAGGTCTGCAAAAATCCTTACGCGGACACAGCCTTGAAAAGCTCCCGGTAATTTCGACATAAAAGTTCCTGTACCTGAGCGGCAAGGAGAGACCTTTCACACCCCCTTCGAATGCTGATTTAGGTACATGCTGGCATTGTAATGCCGCTTCTGTTATTCTCTTGTCTAAGAATCATGCACTCTTCCCCCTCTTCCTGGGTTTTTGTCTCCTGAACTGCAGCTCTATGTTAGCTCTAAGCCTACAGTGACATCCGGTTTCTTTCCCGAATTAGTTAAATTTCATTTAGAAGTGTGCAAGCTGCATAAGTAGTTCAATTACCTTGCCAGCATGGCTGACTCCATATTTAATTTCAAATTCCATCTGCCACCCAGTTGACCTAATTTATCTAATTTTGCAATGTTAGCTTTAATCCCTAGACTTGAGTAACAATCTGCTTTTTAGGTTTGTATTGGCTGTGTGTTGCAAGGTTTTCCTAGGAGGAGGGGGACATGGACTGCAGAGGTGGCCTCTGAAGGAAGAGGTATGGGGCAGCCCTGTTATAAATTTTGTCCAATAATTGATCAGGACACACCAATTAACTAACTCACCAATTATCATTTATTGAAGCAAGCAAAAACAAGCAAACAGCGCTGGGTGCCTGGGAGTCTCCGCTCTTACCAAGGCAGCAAAACTTGACAAGGCAAAGTCAGTTCTTTTATACTTTGTAACCTCCTTGCCTTAGTCTTCTACTGGCTTTCATTTCGCGGGCTCTGTCTTGTCGCTGAGGGATTTGACCAATGGGGTGATCAAGTTCGATCAGTTCACAGTCCCGAAGTTTACTAGTTGCAAATCTCTGGTGGAGGCGTGGTCAGTCCCCTCTTCTTGTTTTTCTGCAATTAATCCTAAACAAAGCTTGCACCATTTCATTACACACTTTAATAAATAACACTTAATTTGAAATCATTTTAACTATTAAAACCACTTTAGGTTAAATGAACAAAAACATTGTACATCACCCATTACAATCCCCCCTTTTTCTTTTAGCATGGATTTTGTTCATTGAACCGTTGTAATTCTTGACGACTTAAAATAAAGGTTTCTGCCATCTCGGGTTCATTAGAGGGTACCTGTTCATATTTAGTATGCATGAACATCAAATGAGCTGCTTCTAAACGATTCTTAACTATTGTAATTACTTTGTTAAAAATACATGGTCCAAGAGAAAGTCGTAAAACTAACAATATAACTGGTCCTGCTATAGTAGATAAAAGCGTTTTAAGCCAGGGAAATTGTTGAAACCAGGATTCATACCAATTATGTTGTGCTTCACGTTCCCTTTTTCATTTCTCCAAGCCCTCTCTTAGTTTAGTCATTGTGTCCCTCACGATTCCAGTATGATCTGCATATATGCAGCATTCTTCATGCAAGGCTGCACAAAGTCCCCCTTGTTTTAAGAATCGCAACCCCAATAAGCACAATAATATTGACCTGGATAATTACAGTAAGTCTTTCTGGGATTTGAAGCAGGACAAAAATAATAGCCCCTGTGATCCATAGGGGGAGATATAGGTGCCAAGTTACCCAATTTAGTCTCAAATTCTGGTCCCCCAGGAGCTGTAATTTCTTTTATGACTTTTGAGCTTTCCAGTTGTATCAGGGACCATTTGAAGGGTTTATGGTGATAATTTCCGTTTCCTATGGCCAATAGTATTAAGACTGTAGGAATGATTAATATCCAGTTTCCCATATTGCCCATGAAGTTTATACCTCTGCCTTCACCTTGGCCGTCCCTTTGCCTGAGACGCTGGGGAGCACTTTTGCTTCTTGGCAGCAGCCTAAACTTTCCAGAGGGTTCTGGGGTCCCTGGTAAAATCTCAGTCTCCTCAGTCGCAAAGATAAATTTTCCAGTTCTATGTCCCACTCTTCTTCTGTCACATGGGAATATGGAAACGGTTTATACTTTATAGGTGCATCCTTGGCACAACATTTTGTCACTATTTTTGTCGTGTTCATAACCCGCACGTGAGCCACATTTTGCTCTACTTCAAACAATATATTAG
Organism: Florisuga fusca; assembly: GCA_038090715.1. NCBI lineage: Eukaryota > Metazoa > Chordata > Aves > Apodiformes > Trochilidae > Florisuga > Florisuga fusca. The sequence goes on from JAAWXA010000023.1 coordinate 14,897,502, forward strand.
TCAAGTCAGCGTTTTCTTGGTTTTCTATTACAAAATGTTGTACTCTCCACCAATCTCCTTCTGGGTTCCCTTCCTGATCAGTCCAATGTTTCTTGACTATTTCAGCCCAGTTATAATATGTTACCACTGAATGCTGACACCAAATGGTACAGTTCACGCAAATTGCCCACGATTGCAGATGTTCCTGTGTATCCCAGTAACACTTTTTACACCACCCACATCAGAACTTTATCCAATAATTGCAATATATATTCCCACACTTGCACCATTCACGAATCCCCTTTCTAAAGGTTCGTGTTCTCAAAAATTTAGTGCCCCTTGTATCTATTATTTCTTGAACTAAAGGAATTACTTCCTCTTCTTTCAGAGGACCTGTTAAGGGTTCTACAACTGGTTTACACAATCTAATAATACGATAGCTCTTTTTCAAATCTCTTGTATTCAATAGCTCCATATACACCAATTCAGTTCCTGATTATTTTCATTCTCATTGGATCCGGTCCCAGGACAGACTTCTACTCTTTCCTTAGTAGGTCCTTTAATTCGGCTGGCATGCATTCATCCTTGTTCAGCAGTTCAAACAGCTGTCTCTGTGGTAAGCAAAACAACAAAAGGACCTTCCCAGCGAGGGGTTAAAGGTGATTCTTTCCAGGATTTGTTAATGTAACTGCAAAGGGTTCAATTTCTAATTTACATACAGTGTCAGGTGTATACCACACTTCAGGATTTATCTTCTCTTCATCTTCAGCCCTTAAGGGGCATAATCTAACTTTCAAACTTCTATTTACAATTTCTAAACTAATTCCTAATTCCATCATTAAATCCCTACCTAACAAATTATAGTCTGCTTCTGGTACCAACAATAAAGTTCCTAAACCTATTTTTGATTCTGTTTCTAATTGCACATTTTTAATAATTGGTACTCTGAAAGGAACTCCACTTGCACCAACAACCTGTGTGAATTCTGATGACACTTTACATCCAGGAGATAAAGTTTGAACTGTTGACATTTCTGCCCCCGAGTCCACTAAAATTCTACCTCCTGTTGCTGGGGACCTACTTTTACTTTTATCAAGGGCTCTTTTGTTTCTCTGGTCCCCAGTAAATAAAGCCCCTGACACCCCTCATCTTCTTTAAAACATCTTTTCATCCCACATCCTTTTCCTGCAGTTTTTCTTCATATGACCTTTCTTATTACAATAGTAACAGACCACCACTTCCTTATTCTTTTCAGTAAACCCTGGTGTCTTACCGAACCCTTTACTCCTACGTTCAGTCCATTCCTGACCCTTAGGTCTCTGACTGGTGGGTTGTTGACTCTCCCGAACTGCCGTAACCATCATTTTTACTGTACGCTTCTTCATCTCCTCATCCCTTCTCACATACACTTTCTGAGCTTCTCTCAGCAATTCGTCTAGTCCTCTATCCTGCCAATCTTCTAACTTTTCCAGTTTCTTCCTGATATCTGTCCAAGATTTAGCCACAAATTGTGTTTTAACAAAGCCTCTCCTACTGGAGTATTCAGGTCCAGCCCTGAGTACAATTGTAAGTTCTTTCTTAACCTCTCTAGCCATTCAGTAGGGGTTTCATCTTTCTTTGATGTTCCTTAAATGCTTTGTTAATGTTTTGTCCTCTGACAACTGATTTCCTAGTGCCTTGGATAATTATAGTTCTCAAATCCTGCATATATCCTCTATGTACTGGATCCTGGTTATTCCTGTCTGGTCTTTGAAGGGGCCACTTAATATCTGCTGCAGGACCCTGTTGATGTTGCTCATCCCAAATTCGCATTCCTGCCCTCCTGATCATTCCTCGCTCTTCCGCAGTAAACAATATTCCTAAAATAGACTGCAACTCACATCCCAGGTAAACAGGTTGGGTCCTAAAAATTGATCTACGTGTTCTGCCACTCCTAAAGGGTCTTCCAGCAAATTCCCCATTTCCCCTTTAAATTCTCTTGCGTCTCCCGAATTTAAAGGAACAACCACATATCCCATACCAGCCTGTGGTCCTCCCATTGCAATTTCTCATAGTGGGTATAAGCCACCCACATCTTTGCTTTGCCTAGTCCTTGTTTTGCTTCTTGTAACCTGTCTCTGATCCATCTCCGAGGAACCTGAGTCAAAGTCCTCATCAGGGGGAGCAGTGGGGGCTTCTTGAACTGATAATACTGGGGGCTGGGATTCAGGAGGAGGCAGTGGTGAGACATATGGTGGAGGTGCAAGAAGAATTTCTTCTGTTTTGGCATTTTTCTTTCTCCTTCCTTATCCACTCTTTAAAGGGCATAAATTAATTCTAGTCTCTGATGCAATCCATAAACTAGCATATTCACTTTCTTCTAGGCTGAATGGTTTCTTTGAATTAACATAGGTGTTCAATGCCTGGCAAATCCAGTCCTCGAAGGACCTGAAAACAGGCCAATAGAAGTGATCTCCTCCAATCTACTTACCTCCCCATGTTTCCATACAATAATGTATCATTTTAATTTTGCTTTTACCCTGCCTAGAAGGGTAATCATTCCAATTTTTGATCGTCATCCCCAACAGACTGTCTGGGGGTATCTGGGGAAGCCTAACTTGTGGTTCCCCACCCCTAGGACCAGAAGACTTGCTTTTCTTTTGTCCCATCTTCTGAAGTGCTTTCACACACACACACACATGCTTCGTCCTATTCATGACCCAGTCCCTCGCGGGATATGGGAACTGCACTACTAAGGACTCCGCACTTGCTTTGCCTGCAATTGAGCATCTCACACGGCACACCTCAGGGTACCCAACGCCAACCGAACGGATAACCGGCCTATACTCACGCGTCCCTGCGTCTTCGTTCAGATCTTCGTGCACAAAGTTTACAGGGTTACCGGTTTTATGCTTTGCTTGTTGTTGAAACTTAGGGGTTTGTCAGTAGAGGTTTTCAATGAGTACCCCAACACAGGGGCCGCTTTTACAGCGGGGCGCCCCCCTGTGGAGCGTCTGCACTGAGTCGCCTCTATCCGAGTCACGGCACCAATTTTGTTATAAATTTTGTCCAATAATTGATCAGGACACACCAATTAACTAACTCACCAATTATCATTTATTGAAGCAAGCAAAAACAAGCAAACAGCGCTGGGTGCCTGGGAGTCTCCGCTCTTACCAAGGCAGCAAAACTTGACAAGGCAAAGTCAGTTCTTTTATACTTTGTAACCTCCTTGCCTTAGTCTTCTACTGGCTTTCATTTCGCGGGCTCTGTCTTGTCGCTGAGGGATTTGACCAATGGGGTGATCAAGTTCGATCAGTTCACAGTCCCGAAGTTTACTAGTTGCAAATCTCTGTTGGAGGCGTGGTCAGTCCCCTCTTCTTGTTTTTCTGCAATTAATCCTAAACAAAGCTTGCACCATTTCATTACACACTTTAATAAATAACACTTAATTTGAAATCATTTTAACTATTAAAACCACTGTAGGTTAAATGAACAAAAACATTGTACATCACCCATTACAAGCCCCATATTGGGGACATCTGGTTCCTGCCATCTCCACAGTGGAGGCACTGTGGGCCTCAGTTGAACCCGTAAGAAAAGTTGATGGTACCTCTGTTGGAGCATAGCTAAGAAAGGGTAGAAAATGCCATGTAGAGGGAGGAGCTGGGAGCAAAAAGAGTAAGAAACAAGAGGGGACACCAGTATCAGAAAGTGAGGAGGAGGTGTAGATGCTCCATGGCAGTGCGCTGCAGCTCCTGAAGACCCATGCCAGTGGAAACAGACAGACCCGAAGGAACTGTGCAATCCCACACTGGAACACATTTTCCTGAAAGACTGCAGCCCCTGAAGAAGCTGTGCCAGAGCAGAGGAAAAGTGTGAGAAGGAAGGAGTGCTGATGAGAAACCATTATATATTGACTGTACCCCTCATTTCCCCCTTGCTGTTCAGCAAGCAGAGTCCTGTGAAAGGGGGAGAAAAGGTGGTGTTTTAACATCATTCTTGTTTTCCACTACACAAATTAGCAATTACATTTTTATTTTAATTTGCAATAAATTAATCTTCTCCATGTCAAGTATGGTTTGTCTGCAACAGTAATTGGTAAACAATATCCCTCCTTTTATTTTAACCCATGAGCTTTCTCATTTATGTTCTTCCTGTTTTCTCCCCATTTTACTGATGGAGGGGGCTACAAGCAGCTGGGTGGAAGCTGGGCTGTTAGCCAAGGGTAATGTTGCTGAGTATGTTAAAAGAAACCAACACTCCTAGCTTGGTATCTGAAACTTCAGACTTGAAACTAGGGGCAAGTCCATCAAGAGATTCTCAGACCAGATAAGCAGAAAATGCCACTTCATGCACAAAAAGAAGTAATTATAAAATTGTAACTAATCTTAGCATATTTTGATTTTGGTCATAAACTGTAACTACACACATTGTAAAGTAGGAATTAAATCTCCTAACCTGCGTCTTGCACTATGTAATACACACCATTTTGTTCCCCAACCTGTATCTCTAAAATCAATGTAAATCTTGTCACCAGTTTGACAGATACAGAGGATAATTGCCAGATTAGGATTTATGTGTCTGACTCTAAAAGTGCTACCTACCCAGAATGATATATTTTGTAATAAATGAATCATAAAATTCAAAGCAAAGTGATAGAGGAACTGCACAGAGGCTAAATAAGAATCAATAAAACAGTTATGTTATTCTCAGAGCAGGTTATAGAGTCAGTCACTTATACAATCATTTGCTGACATTCCAGTTTGTATTTGTCAGTCTTAATGTTAATTTCCTACAAATCTCTTTGCCCTTTGGCAAAGAAGAAATTTCTCTACAAAGCTAATGTTTTGGGTTATTTTTTTGTTGAGCCATTTATCGCTCTTATGTTAAGAGCTTTTTTAAGAAAAGTATCCCAGTCCCCAAATTTGTTGTTTCACTTACCTTGCAATCAAGGTAATGTATTTTGATTTTGCTTCATCTCTGTTTCACATCTTCATCCATATAATATTATTCATATATTATTCATAGTCATATATGACTATTGGGTATTTTCAGTTGTTATAGTCAAAGTTAAGGTTATACTTCTAGGAAATCATCTAATGAAATTTTGCTCTTGATGTTTGAAAATTCAAAATTCTTTTCATATTCAGTGGACAATTTAAGCTGTATGTTAAAGTTTATAACACAATAATATAGTGTCTGATGACAATATTCTGTGTCCACATATCAAATCTTTTAGATGCAGTTTGTTCAAAATAAACCCCAAATTCTCCTTATTTAGCTGTACTTAGTAATTCTGTACAAAAGCAGAATCTTTTCCTACTGAGGAGTTTCATCTGTCACACATCACATCTTCCAGAAAAAGGTAAACATCTCCCTCTGCCCTAGTACCAGTGTTGCAAGTAGGGTACAGTCATTGTGGTTCTCTGACTGAGAATCAAAGGCAGATAAGAAGGAATGTGCTAAGAAGAGAGAACATGAAGAGAAGTAAACTGTCATTGAAGATAAAGGGTTGAAATGTTATGCACGTAAAGGGGGGGGGGGTTATCGGTTTAATAATATCTTAAGTTAAACTAGCATGAGAAATTTGTAGTTAGTGGATGCCTGTCTACCATTGTTTATATAAAGCATGTAACTGTTTTGTCTACCGTTTTGTAGTTCTGCATGAAGGTCACATTGTAAAAGGGTATAAAAGCTGAAACCAAACGGGGGATTTTCGGAATCCTGATTTGGGACTTTTTCCTGTCCCCAGGCTTCCCGGGGCCCCTAATAAAGCACCGGTTCAAACCGACATTCTGCTGGTTTGAGTCTTTGTTTCGGGCAACACCAGGTACATCCTTTCAAAACCAACATTTAATGAAGTAGATATTCTGTGAACAAGGGAGTCATAAGATTGTAAGATGGATGGACCCTTTAACTGAAGTCATGTTATAGTACCTGTTAAAACTTCCTTGTGTTATTCACAATCTCCTTGAAAAAACACCTTCCCAGTTTTGGCATCTCTCTCTCTTTTATGCAACTTTATACAGAAGTATTCAGCTTCCATAGCTGAGGTTGGATTTTCAGACTTCACTACATTTAAGCAGAAAAAAATTTTGGGCAGCCAGCAGAGATTTGTGTGGAGGATGGTGACCTGTTTTAAACATCTCACACCATAACATCCCATTAGAACAAATTTAGAAGTTCAGTAGGATGCAGGTACTCTTTGTGGGCTTTGTCTTCTCTAGATTTCTTTCTTACTAATAAGGTAAAAACACTTGTAAGTTCAGATCTGCTTATCAGCAAAGTGGACTCAACTGCCACCGTATTCCCCTGATTGTATTCTGTTACTAGTAATGCAAAACATACTTTGGAATTCATATTTTTTGCTTTACTGGACTTTTTCACTAGAAGTGTGTATATTATGAACTATAAGAGGATTCTGTTCAGTTGTGTGATTTTGTTCCTTTTTGTCTGTCCCAAGAGGAACAAACTTAATTACAGAAAATTGTGAAGTAAACAGGTATCCAAGAAGTATAAGCAGTAGGTCAGCAGTTCTCAAAGTCATACCCCAATAGTTTCTCTTTCCCAAAGTCTATGACTGGAGAGTTTTTTATCCTCAGACAAAAATAAGAAATAGGGACATGCAAAGATAATTAGCTACTTCTGCTACTTCTACTCACTGAAAGTTTCCTGTTAGCTCAAATTTATTGATCAGAAACACAGAGGTACAATTTGAGTTACATTCTACAAAATATACTGCAGAAGAAACTGATGGGTGACCTTTGTTTCATTATGGATTTTCAGGTCTAAAATAGTTTATAAGAATCATTTTGCAAACCCATTTCATAACTCAATTGAGCAAGTGTTTCTAGTGCAGACAAAGCAAGAGGATAAAGTATGTAATGAAACGTGTGAAGTACGTAATGAATCCCAATCCAGATAGTTCCTACATAACATGAAAAAATGCATGATATGTATCTGCAGAAAAGGTTTTTTTCTTTATTTTCTCTCTCCCTTGTTTTTCCTTATTATGGAGATCACCAGCTTCTCTTAAGAAATGTCTCTCCATTATACCATTTGAAAAATCCATTAATTATTCTAATCGTTGAAGTTTATCAAGGGGTCCTTTTCTATTCTTTATCACTTTTTCTTCCTTTCTGATAATTCTGCGCATATGTAGATTTTTCAGACCCATTCTGGCTTCCTCATCTTAGTAAAGTTCTTTTGGCATGCTAGGTACTCTCCTTTCTAATGTTTACTCTCCCTGACCACAAGCCATTGTCTGCTTTTACATCTTATTTTGAAGTGAAGTGTTCTTAAAATTCTTGAATGTATCTTTTAACACTAGCTCAATGTACATAATAGCTCTAACCTATACATAACATAGCAAGCAAGAAAATTATTTAATGATAAGATTCCAACATTATGACATTTTTAACATTTTCAACACATTACATGAGTTGTTGGGGATTTTTTAATGGGCTTAGTTTTTTCTATTTTACCAAAATACTAATCAAAATGTCAAATTTATTAATATAATTAACCCAATTTTTTAACAAATTGATCAAATACAGAAATATTCTGCTTTATATCTGTTCATATTTTAGACTTTTTTTGAAATCTTATTAATTGAGTAATTAATGCTTTCCTATAATTTTTTTAATAGATTATATCCAAAGCACTGGATACAGTACAACATATTTGACTATTGTATGTTGGACACAGCTATCTGTCAAGCTCTGTCTTCTGAATATGACACTTTTTTTTTTTTTAAATAAACTAGTGTTGTAATCATTAGACTTTCTGTATAATTAAAAGTACATTCAATTCACCATAAATCTTGCAAAAATACAAAATACATTTAACTTGGTATATAACTCAGAAGAGGTTCTGTAATTTCTACCTAATTTTGAAATATGTCAATATGAAATCTGCTACAGGTCAAAAACTATCAATGACACATTGCTTCATAGGCCATGTTTACAGAAATTTCATTTTTAAAACCATTAAAACATTTCTCATCTTTCTATCACTTGCTGTCTACCAAATCACTTCCTGACAATTGATTTCCTTTCTTATGATTTTCAGAATACAAATGCCTAGTCTCTCTTTCACTTACTCCTTTGCAAACTGTACTTCTTTCCCTCATCTCCCTCTCACTTACTTCATTTGACTTCTTTGTCTTTATTTTTAACAATAAATAATAACATGTGTGAGAGTCTGACCTCACTGATTTGCAATTGTCTCAAAAGAGCAATTTTAAAGTGAATAGCCCTGGCTAGGGTGGAGGACCTGGCCTGGCTAGGGCTGAGCAGGGAGTGACACCTCGGGAAGAGATAAGAACTACTGGGTGGAGACTGCTCCCACTGAGCTGCACTCTAGATTCAGCAGATGGAAACCCACCAGTAGATCTCATTTCCCCCAGAGGCTCCTATAGAGCTCAGAAATGCAGAATGTTTTAGACCCAGTTGATGAAACTTTCTTCTTTCTCTCCCTTCACATGCAGATAGGCTGTATACTACACCATAAGGTGACCTTCAATTAATTACTCTTCTAAGAGTCTTTGTTTAGATATCTTACTAGCTTAAAATACCAGGTGCCAACTAGTTTCCCAGTTTACTAGAGTAAAAAAAGTATTCTAATACACAAAGTATTCCCTTTTTAAACAATATTTTAGAAAGCATGGTTTTTTTCTAAATCTATGTCACCATAATCAATTATTATGATTTATCATTTTCTTAAATTAACATATATCACACCCACCTTATCTATTCCAACCCATGGGCGTACAACAGTAAGCAATTCTGATCTCTCACTACTATGTATTTTGGGTTTTTTGGGGGGAGGGAGTTGTGGTTTTTTCCCCTCTACTTTAGGTCATCAAGATGAACAACCAGGATCTCAGACTTCCTTTAGCATGGTGCAAGCCACATAACTTTGCTATAGCATCAATTAAAATCAACAACCTAGCATGCTTCTTCCCAGCTTTTCCAAGCACACATTCCAAGGCAGCTGCTTGTGTTTCAGAGAAACCTCTTATATTCAGCATAATCTATGCAAATACCAAAAACAGTTTATCACTGAGAAAAAAGACTGGTCCTTCTGGGATTTTTACTTGTTTGTACAAGCACAGCTCTGGATTCTATACAGGAATTTAATTTTCACATGCCACTCTGGTTCATACTTGCGATACGAAAAGAGAGAGTCAGGAATATAGGAATTGATAATTGCCAGCATGTTTGAGAATCAAGGCCCTGAAGCATCAACTTGATGGAGGGATTGCATCACACTCATTAAAGTATACAAATCCAGACAAATTCCAAGAAATCAACGTCCCAGTTTTTCAAAAATACTGGACATAGTGTCACAAACTCATGTTTATCAGAACTCTGTTGGAGTGACTCAATCCTTTCATTTTGAGAGACTCCTAATAAACAATTAGATATTCAGCTAAAACACTTCTGGAAGAGGAAGGTAATCAAGCATGAAAAGAAGCTTGTAAATCAGCAGTAAGAGAATGACACGGAGCTTTCTGATTTTTGACACTGTCTCCATATTATGAAAATGAGCTCTATGATTCAGACCAGAGCAGAAGCTATGGAGGTAGGTAATGTTTTGATGGACATGGCACAGACATTTTTAGATGGTGATATAGAAGTTATGTGTATGAAATTTTCATCTTTATGCCTCCCATCAGAAATTGTTCTGGCAATGGTGCATAGACAGTGGTGCATGACAGAAGCAAATTATGTCTTCCACACAGACCATCAAATTAATAGACAGCATTGCTAAATATATACCGAGTCACATTATGTATGCCATAAGTCTGCATTGACAGGTTTTAAAGAGGTTATAGCACACTATACTGAAAAGTACTGTAATCTATGAGGTTTGATTTTTAATGTTTCATGTTTTATAGTGCCATTACGCCTTTTATTTTTTTAAATATCAGATCTTTCCCTTTTTCATTTCTCTGGTCCTGTTCAGATCTGCTCACTTACAAACTGCTTTATGCAGATGGAAATTAAGTTGTTTTGTCCTAAGGGAATCAAATACACACTTTGGTCTGAAGAATGCTAGCAGTTAACAATTTACATACTCTGAACATTTGGAAAGCTTTTAACTTCTGTTCCTTTAAGCCAGAAAGGCTTAAATTATAAATTTCTCCAAAAGCATATAGTTAATGAACAGGAACCTATTAACTGAAGTTAAGTTAATGTTTATAAACATGACAATCTCATGAGTATCTTTGAGTTTTAAGCAGGAATATGACGTTTAATCAAAATCTACATGAAGTGACACAAATCAAGAAGACATTAAATACCCTAGTTCCTCAAGACATAGTTGTCTTTAAAAAAAAACCAGAAACCAACATTTCTAAACTATTTTAAAATTTAGTCCAAGAATCATAAATTCAAAGAATGGAGACAAAAGGTTAATTTCCAGCACACTACTATCTTTCAGCTTTTTCTTCTAGAAACATAGAAAACACTTGAAATAGACCTATCTGTATGTTAACATCTCACCAAGAATACCTCCTATAGGAATGTAATGTTTATGCTTTTTAAAAATGTATTTAGGAGAGGAGTGCCCCCTAGTGATAAATGGAAATTGCATTTATTGTTTTGAACAGTCGAGATGTCTTTTAGAGATACAGACTGTTATTACAATTCTGCTTGCACATCATCCTAGCAATATTTTTTCACTCCTTAAATACTTTATTTAATCTTTAGTAATTTATTTAAATAAAATTGATATTTGACAATGGAAACTTTTCCTTTTGTCCCTTATGCTATACCTAGCTATAACTATAAAAATTCTCGGTGCTGGAAACCTTGATTGCAGACACCAGAACTCATGCCTTTACAGTCATCCTAATTTTTTTCAACACCCAGAGTGATTGCACGTGTTCTAGGTCTGCTGTTCTTTGAGATGCTAATTGAAGAACATCAGTATGATGTTAAAAGTGCCTCACATTTTAATGTCAATAGCAGTTATTTGTGCAGATCTGTCTTTAGAATCATAGAATCCTAGGGGTTGGAAGGGACCTCGAAAGATCATCTAGTCCAACCCCCCCTGCCAGAGCAGGGCCACGTAGAGTACATCGCATAAGAACGTGTCCAGGTGGGTTTTGAATGTCTCCAGTGAGGGAGACTCCACAACCCCCCTGGGCAGCCTGTTCCAGGGCTCTGTCACCCTTACAGTAAAAAAATTTTTTCGGATATTCAACTTGAACCTCCCATGCTCCAATTTACACCCATTACCCCTTGTCCTATCACTGGTCACCACTGAGAAAAGCCTAACTCCATCTCCCTGACACTCACCCCTTACATATTTGAAAACATTGATGAGGTCACCCCTCAGTCTCCTTTTCTCCAAACTAAAGAGACCCAGCTCCCTCAGCCTTTCCTCATAAGGGAGATGTTCCACTCCCTTAATCATCTTAGTGGCTCTGCGCTGGACTCTTTCAAGCACTTCCCTGTCCTTCTTGAACTGAGGGGCCCAGAACTGGACACAGTACTCCAGGTGCGGCCTCACCAATGCAGAATAGAGGGGGAGGAGAACCTCTCTTGACCTACTAACCACACCCTTTCTAATGCACCCCAGGATGCCATTGGCCTTCTTGGCCACAAGGGCACATTGCTGGCTCATGGTCATCTTCTTGTCTACCAGGACCCCCAGGTCTCTTTCACCTACACTGCTCTCCAGCAGGTCAGCCCCCAACCTATACTGGGACATCGTGTTGTTCTTCCCCAAATGCAAAACTCTACACTTCCCCTTGTTGAATTTCATCATGTTTCTCCCTGCCCAACTCTCCATCCTGTCTAAGTCTCTCTGAATGGCAGCACAGCCTTCTGGTATGTCAGCCACTCCTCCCAGCTTAATGTCATCAGCAAACTTGCTGAGGGTACATTCTATACCCTCATCCAAGTCGTTGATGAAGATATTGAACAACACCGGTCCCAGTACCGACCCCTGAGGGACTCCACTAGTCACACACCTCCAACCAGATTCTGCCCCATTGACTACAACTCTCTGACTCCTTCCTTTCAACCAGTTCCTGATCCACCTCACTACCTGATCACCAAACCCATACTTGATCAACTTATCTACAAGGATGCTGTGAGAGACGGTGTCAAATGCTTTACTGAAATCAAGATAAACCACATCTACCGCTCTTCCATCATCTATCCACCTAGTAATTTCCTCATAGAAGGCTATGAGGTTAGTCAAACATGATTTACCCTTGATAAAACCATGCTGACTGCTCTTGATGATCCCCATGTCCTTGATATGCCTGGAGATAGTGACAAGAACAAGTTGTTCCATCACCTTTTCAGGGATGGAGGTGAGGCTGACCGGTCTATAGTTACCCGGGTCCTCCTTCTTGCCCTTCTTGTAGACTGGAGTGACATTTGCTATCCTCCAGTCCTCAGGCACCTCTCCTGTTACCCATGACTTACTGAAGATGATGGAGAGTGGCCTAGCAATGACCTCCGCCAGCTCCCTCAGCACCCTTGGATGCATTCCATCTGGACCCATCGACTTATGGATGTCCAGATTACTCAGCTGATCCCTAACCCAATCCTCATCTACTATGTCAAACTCCTCATCTATCTTGACTACTTCTGGGGCTAAATGAATCTGGGGCTCATGCGGAAACCCTGCAGGAGTAAAGACAGAGGCAAAGAAGGCATTCAGCACCTCTGCCTTCTTTATATCCTCTGTCACCAGGGCTCCCAGCTCATTCCTTAGTGGGCCAATATTGCCTCTAGTGTTAGTTTTGCTAGCTATGTATTTGAAAAAGCCCTTTCTATTATCCTTAACCTGACTTGCAAGGTTAAGTTCCAAGGAGGCCTTAGCTTTCCTAATTGCCTCCCTACATCCTCTGACAACAGTCCTATATTCCTCCCAAGTGACCAGCCCCCCCTTCCATGATCTGTAGATTTTCCTTTTCCACTTAAGTTTTCCCAGCAGTTCCTTTTTTAACCATGCTGGTCTCCTAGCTCCCTTACTAGATTTCCTAACCATAGGGACGCTCTGATCCTGTGCTTGCAAATAGTGGTCCTTGAATATTGACCAGCTATCTTGAGCCCCTTTATCTTCTAACACCCTGTCCCATGGGATTTCTCTTAACAGTTGATTGAGGAGGCCAAAGTTTGCCCTGCGAAGGTCCAGGGTTCTGGTCCTACTGGGTATTCTGTTCCTTCCGTACAGGATCCTGAACTCTACCATCTCATGATCACTGCAGCCAAGGCTGCCATTGACCACCACTGCTTCAACAAGGCCCTCCTTGTTGGTTAGTACAAGATTCAGCAGCGCTCCTCTTCTAGTCGGCTTGTCCACCATTTGCATTAAGAAGTTATCATCAATGCACTGGAGGAACCTCCTAGACTGTGAAAGGCTGGCTGTGAGTCAACCAGCAGATATCGGGGTAGTTAAAATCTCCCATGAGGACTAGGGACTGAAGTTGTGAGGCTGCTTTCAGCTGCCTGTAGAAGGCCTCATCAACCTCCTCGCCTTGATCAGGAGGTCTGTAGTAGACCCCCACAACTGTATCACCCGCACCAGCCTGCCCCTTAATAAATTGTATTTCCTCTCAGTGCTGCTACAGTGCTGCAGCAAGAAGGCAAGTTGTCCATCACATTGCACACTAACACTAAGCTGGACACACTGGTCCTGTGGCCTTCCTTGCAAATGTGTGTTTCCTTAGAAGACAGCAGAAGCTGAAATTGAAGTACCATGACACAAGGATCTTATCTTCTTCCTAGGGTGCTTGAAAAGAATCTGCAATTGTTCCATCAAGGATACCAAGGAAATCTGACAATTTTCCAAAGTGTAAGCCTGTCACAAATCTATGTACCTGTACCAGATTATTTGGCAAGAGGAGGACTGCTTCTTGTTAATGAAGAAATCGAGGGTCATATAATCAGACACTACTATTAATGTTGTTTGGAATTTTCTTGCAAAATGGCTCAACACATTTTACTACTATTTCCTGCAGATAATATTTTGCTCAAAAGATTTAGACAAAATCAAATTCATTGTTCATCATAAATCCATTTTGAAGAAAACAAAAGCAAAAAAAAAAAAAAAAAAAGGAAAAGGTCATAATTCTGACATAGCAAAAGAAGCACGATCAAAAGAAATGCTTCCTGGAGAAAGCAGCCCATCCCAGAGAAGTAATGAGAAATGCAACAGGATGGTAGATTATTTTCAGGCAGCAAACACAAACGCTGCGAAAATACCCACAAACCTCCACATCTGCAGAAACATTTACACTAAGCTGCCCTAAGAAGTGTATTTCAAAGCAGCAAATCCATCCACCCAAGCCAACAGTCAAGTCACTATATCTGCCACTTAGAAAACACCACTACACTTAGATACAGTAAAAGGTTAGGCAGAATGCTCTAATGCAATTTTTTTAAAATAAGAAATTTACTTTAGATACTTTACCTTTTATAAGTGTTGAATGTTACTGTTATTGTGTTAATTTTTTATTAAAAAGTTCTAACAAAGGTCTAATAATACACTGCATCAGAGCACTAATTTAAAATGAGGTATTGCAAGTCATTTATTGTGTGTACTTGAGCCAGCTACAGCAAACAATTACAATAATTACCCATTTTTAACTCAGCTAAAGCTGCATCACAATATATGAAGGATGCCTGGCACTTGAAGACATTCTTCTAAGTCTCCCTCAGAAAAGCATGCCAAATGAAAGGCTTTTGTAATTCTTTCATGCTGTTGAATGAACATATTACTTTCAACTTTTTCTTTCCTAACGTATATTTATACTTTCCACTTAACATTTTCAAAATTTTTTTTAATGGTAGCATATTTAGAGTGCAGCAACTATCTTTCATAGAAACAGGATTACTATCAGAGGAACCTCCCAGGGATTTCCAAAGATAGTTTGTACACACAAAGCGGATTAAGTTATGACATGTTGAGGATATCCATTAACATAGTTCTGCTATATTGGGATGTGTTCTTGTGTTTTCTGCATTGTTTAGAATCACCTTTTCGTAAGATTCAGTATTCCCTTTTGCATAAATATCATCCCTGTAGTAAACCACTTTCACAGTGACACATACAAGCTGGATGTAAGCAAGCAAGATTAGTACTTGGAAGATTTGTGCATACTCATTTATAAGTGTATTTATACCACAATACAGCCAGGCCATTTTTCAGAAATTTAAAAGCAGCAGTTCACAGGGTGCCGAACTAGTTGACAAGTGTCTGAGAGATCCTGAAATAATTGTGTGTTTTCATTGTGTGTACCTTCAAGTTTCTCATTTTAGAGGTAACACATAGTGTTTTAGTAGCTAATATGCTATAGCAACCATGCATGTTGTTTCTAAAACAGAGAAGGGAACACTTGTAGCAGGAACATACAGGGTCTTTGAGAAAAGAATGAGAGCAAAGACCAGCCTTGGAGGACCATGGGAATAGGGAGGGGTGAGGCCCAGATGATATGGAATAAGATAATAACAAGAAAAGGAAGTATGACTCCTTAGAATTGAATGCCCTGAATTCTCTATGTGAAGTGCTTCTACTCTACAACAAGCTAGGTGAAGGTATGGGAGGCACAGGAGTATCTGCCCATCTGCTGACAGAATTTCTCTTGAGTAGCACATTTATAACAAAAAAAGAAATCAAATATAGTATCTAGATCATCACATGCTGTTGTTTACTGTTTAGTGAAAGAATTTCTCAGTGTAAACATGGATTTTAAAAAAGAATTTTTCGAACCTAGAGGATCTGTCCAGATTCCTGTTTAGTTTTCCCTGACTGAAGTACATAGGTTTTGACAGAGATAATAACAAACATCTGTGTTCTGTTGAACCATATGTGTAGTTTAAAAAAAAAACAAAACACACAATGGACTTTCTAGCACAAGCAGCAGTTACTATGACATAAGATGACATTTTACTTAAATGTGAAATGAGAGCCTAAAGCACTTTCTATTTATTCCTTGTACTAGCACTTGTCAGTTTTTGACAATAAATAGATGATAGATGTTTTCTGTTATTTCCCACTGCCCTGCCAGGTGAGGATGAAAAAGGGAATAAGGGGGAGACAATTTAAGGCTGGAAGAAAAAACTAGTGTTGGTTTAATGAAAGAGTAATAGTGAATTACAAATGTATATAAAACATGTAAATATGGAACTCACCCTCCTCAAGTTGGTAATTTCTTCCCAACCAGAAAACTCCCACGCTGGACTGGGCAGCAGATAGGGGTGCCCAAGTCTTAGGGTCGCAGTGACAGTTCACAGCAGTCTTAAGAGCAACCAAGCCAGTCCTACTTGGGAAGGCAGAAGGCGACCTGTCTTGGTGAATGAAGTTCTTCTTTGGTGAGGAAATGAGAAGTGGCAAACAGGCCTCAATCCAGCTAGCACAACAGCCAGAGAAGCCAAAAGAAGGCTCTCTTGGGAACAAATTTAAACTGAGCACCATGGAAAGGAACACTGTGATATGTCCATTTGGGTAGCCTTACTTCTCCTTCCCATAGGCTCTGCTGCTTCCATCAACAGTCTGGCAGTTGTTGGTGGTGTTCCAGGCAGTTTTCTATCCTGGTCCTCTCACAGCAAGATAGCAGTTCAGGCTGCAGAAGACTAGGAGGCTTAAAAGTATCTTAATGGCAGAAAGAATCCCACGTGTTTGTTAGTTCCCTAACACTATATAAAGTCATACTGCTTCCGACTATTCTGTGATCTTACATTAAGGGTACACTTTTCCCAAGGGCCATTGGACAATTGTAAGGTACAAAAAGAAGCAATATGTGTCCCTTTCTCTCACCCCTCCTCCCCATTCTTTGCCTTAAGAATAGCATGCTTCACAGAGTCTCTAAGATTGTAATAAAATGTTCAAAAAGTTTGATTAGCCTTCAAAAAACCACTTTTCCTCTAAGGTATTTACAAAATGCAAAATACTGGAAGTGGGCATTTTTGCTACATGAAGAATTCTAGATTTTGCCTTGGGAGACAAATATAACATTTTCAAGAAGCTCTGCTAAATTGTTTATGAAACAATTCTATGATTCTACAAACACAACACCTATTTTTTTAAAGTATTTCTTTTTAACCCTATACATTTTTCTTTCTTGACAGTAAAAAAAAAAACCGCAATCCCAAGAGCTGGGTTTGAGTCAATGCTGAATTTAACTTTTGCATTTTCTGGATGCATTACTAAGCATGTAAATAACAAACTCCATCCCTCCCAGACACAATACAACTACTGGAAACAGTCCATGTTGAAGTGAAAGTAGGTGAGTTAAGCAATTTTGAAGAAATAATATTAAAGTGTGTTTTTGACAAAGTACTGAATCTGTTTCCATCACATTTGATCTAGCAGAACTGAAAAGCAGCAAATTTCCAGAAGCACCCATCCACAGCAAGCGCATTTAGCACTCTTTCTATTAGCCTTCCTGTAAGGTCAATTTCAACACCCAAAAGACTTGGCCTTCAGTAGTTTTTGCATATGACACTAAGCTGGGTGAAAGTGTTGATCTGTCTGATGGGGAGGCTCTGCAAAGGCGTCTTGACAT
Organism: Florisuga fusca; assembly: GCA_038090715.1. Lineage (NCBI taxonomy): Eukaryota > Metazoa > Chordata > Aves > Apodiformes > Trochilidae > Florisuga > Florisuga fusca. The sequence continues at coordinate 14,914,996 of JAAWXA010000023.1, forward strand.
GTTTGATCGATGAGCTAAGGCCAGTTTTATGACTTTCAATAAGGCCAAATGTCAGGTCCTCCACTTCAGCCACTGCATCAGGAGTAGTGTGGCTAGCAGGACCAGGAAGGTGATCTTACCCCTGTACTCGGCACTGGTGAGGCTGCAGCTTGAATACTGTGCTCAGTACAGGAATGACATTGATCTACTAGATGACATTGATCTACCCTCACTACAGGAATGACATTGATCTACTAGAGCATGTCCAAAGAAGGGCAACAAAGCTGTGAGGGGTTTGAAGCACAAGTCTTACAAGGAGTGGGGTTGTTTAGCCTGGAGGAGGCTGAGGTGAGACCTTATCACTCTCTATAACTACCTTAAAGGAGGCTGCAAAGAGGTGAGGATTGGTCTAACCAATGAAGTTACAAGTGATTGAATAAAAAGTTAATGGGCTCAAGTTGCACTAGGGAAGTTTAGATTGGATGTTGGGAAGAATTTCTTCACTGAAAGGGTTATCAGACAACAGACATAGTGTTTATAGATATGGCTAACTCTTTTCAGTGTTCGGCTAATGGTTAGAATCAATGAAGGTCTTTTCCAACCAAGGTAATTCAGTGATTCTGTTTCTTGCCCCTGACTCTCAAGCAAGCCATGCCACATCAAGATTATACACAAGGGGAAAAAACATACCTTGCCAAATAATGTCAACTTAGAGAAAAGGCAACACTATTTTGTACTTAATGATTACTCATAATTTCACTTTTCATTATTCTCTCTCTCTTCTTTGCTTATTTTTTCCTTCCCCTCACAAACCCACTTTACAATTATGGAATTCCAATTCTACCATCCATTTATGGAAGAATGATCTCCTTTTATAGACAGTCCCATGCATGTCATTGCTTTAGATACTGGAGTTATCTGTAAGGCAAAGACAATATTATTACAATTATCTTCTTTAAGAGGCAGCAAGACAGAGATGGAAGAATGGAAGTCTGAAAGTTGTCAGTGGAAATTAGACATTGGATTCTTTATTTTTCTTACTGGGAAGAACTTATGTAGTCAAATGGTGAGAGTGAAATAGAATTACAATCTACATATGCTCTATTTTAATCTAATGATAATTTTTATTTGTGTTTTTCTGTACAGTATTTTCAGACTTAAAGTTTTGATCATAAAATCAGTGGTATCTTTTTCCTTTTTTCATAACATCGTAACAATTTTTTTTTTCATCTAGTATTTGCATAACTGTTTGACAGAGAAATTCATCACATCAGATAGAATTTTTAAAAGTCTAACTTACAACTGAGAACTAGGTATATGTTTCCTTATTGACACACTGGTAAACAATGTATAAGCTAAAAATGAAAGTGTAATTATATGGTTTGGTTAGTTTCTCCTTTCTCCACGGCAAAAATGGATTTTCTCTTCTCTGCTGGCTACTGTGACTACCTGGTGTTCCCTTCGCACAGACGGGAATGTGTGTAAGACGTCAGTGATGTTATTGAGTCCAAATGATTCAGACTGTATCAACTTGCAGTTGTGCATGTTAGAAGGAGATAAGGGGCTCTTGGATGATTTGGAGGCAAGATACAGAAGTTTTACTGATAGATGCTTCTGGAGGTGGCAAGGGAATCAGAGCAAAGAGGAAGAGGTTTAAAGTCATCATGTATAACTGAAAAATTCCTGAGCAAATGCCATACATTTAATTAAAAGATTATTTAAAGAAAAAAATTAGTATTTTACACACTAGGTTATGCCATGATTAGGAAAAATACCCAATCTGAAACTTGAAGCCTATGGCTTAAATGGCCTCATTAACAACATGCAAGGAAGCCTTTTGCTTTCTTCTGTACATTAGAACAGAAAGAACAAGAAGGATGCATATGGACCCACACAGAGTACTGGACATCTCACAGATGTTACAATGATGTTGTCTCCTGAGGCATTGGCCCTTAGCACTGATCACTGTTAGAATTAATGTTAAAATGATAGTTCTGACTAGTCTATTTCCCTTTGTTGGAAAGGAAGAAAACTTGTGCACAGTCAATAACTACTGGTAGCTTTTAAAATAACAAGGCTGCAAGTCTATCCTAAGTAGCAGGATGTGTGTGAGGGGGCGTATGTACCTACACAAAGTTGAAGGCAGAAGTCTAGTGGTGCCATTTCAGGAAAGCAATTACTGAAATGAGAAGTAGTTGGGAAAAAAGTCCATTCTGAAAATTTTAACTTATGCCTTTCTCAGGCAGTCATCATGCTGCAGGAGTGTAATACTGAAAAAAAAATTTACTCGCTCACAACAGAAGTTTAAAGCATCACAATTTGAGCACAGAGATGCACTATATAGAATAGTGCATGCTGTCTGTATTAGAATAGTCTGAGGAGTTTCACAGATATTAAATCCAGACCAATGCCTGAAAGTGTCTTTGAAGTGGAAATTGTTCACCTTGTATTTAAGTATCTTTTGTATTTGCTTTAGCTAGAGCGTTGAAGAGGAAAGAGATTGCAGGAAGGAGAGAATGCCACACTATTTTACTGGGTTTGGACTGTTTGTAGGGTTTATAAGTGTTCCTTCATAGATAGTCTTTCACCACCTCCTTCTACACCTTTTGAAAAGGAAAAATATTTAGAGTCACTGAGAAATTAGTAACAGTCATTGGACAGAAAGATGAACCAAAGTTTCGAAGTTGAATTTCTGGTAGTTCCCCATTGAACCCTCATTTATTTTGTACACTTATCCAATTCTGAAGGGGTGAGTGTGTCATTAGATTATATCCCATTAGCAAATGGACTGAGAGAATGGGACAACTCGCCATATGTTTTACCAGGATATTGCCTTGCTTATCCTGGGTCAATGCAAACCTGAGAGCTCTGCTTTTCTACTAAAATGCAATAGACATTTGATATGGTGCTGATACCAAAGCTTCTCACAGCTCTATTTAAAATATCTTGTTCAGAGTGAGTATCTTATATTACTAGACACATCATCAAAATATGTAAGTGCTACAATGTGCACTGTTTCTGTCACTTCACTGAGGTAGGTGGGTCCTTCAAAGGAAGGTTTCTGAGCCATAATTCCAGAATAGGAGTTTTCCCCCATTTCCCCAGGGGTTTGTTAATTATTTAATTCTCCAATTATTTAAAATTTATTTTAAAATTCTTTAATAATGTACCTGATAAATGGTTATTCTACCCAAATGATTTTTACATAGAGAATTATTTGGTGTTAATTACATGCCTCAATAGCAAAGATTAAAAAAATTCTTCTCCTTTATTTGGAATGATCAAACATTCAAGGGCAAGTGAAATTCTTTATACCAGATTGGATTACAGTTGATTAGATTGATTTCCTAAATCCTACATTGTACAAGTATATTTGGACATCTGGTTTTATTCTAAACATTTACAATTAAGGATATGAAAAGCCATCATATGCAAGCTACAAAGTTTCTTTAACATCCTCCAGCTCCCAAATGCTGGAGGAAAAAATTAGTGCACACTGCTACCTCCTTCATCTTCATGCATACGCACATATCAGCTATTAACTTTATGTACACCTCTTACATGCTTAAAATGCTCATCTTGTGGGGTTTTGTTGTTTTTTTTCCCCCACGTTTTCTGAAGAAGATTAATAAATGTGTTCCATGGAAGAGGAAAAAACTAGCTGCTTTTATTTGACAAAGAGGTTAAGGAAACTCCATTGACCTTCATACACAAAAACAAGTAGCTAGTCTTCTCAATTTCCAGTTCCATGTGCTAATCATTCAAGTCAAGAACTACACTCCGCTTTACCTACTTCAGTTCCTTACATCATACATCATTCACTCCCATTTAGCAATATGTTATTCTCCAGAGAAAGACTCCTTCTCATTTAATCTCAGTCCACCCACTAAAGAGGCTGAAAAGACCTGCTGTTTAATGCAACACAATAACCAAGAGTACTAGAGCAACTAAAAGGTAACAGGAGGAAGAAATATAAATGGATGGAGAAGACATGAAACTCTCCCTTATATATTTCTTGCAAGCATTAAGAATGGAAAAAGATGGTCTTTCACTTTTTATGGCTGAATTTGGAAGATGGGCTGCTCTTGCTTCCTGTTGCTTTGTGCAGTAGATGGGAAAATATTTCTCTACACATTAAGAAGTGTTGTTGTTGTAAGCAGTGTCTCCTGCTGTGATTGTTACATTGCACTGTTGCTAAATTTCCTTACTGAGCAAAGAAATTGTCTCTCAGACTTGATGAAAAGTACAAAGTCATTATTCTGCACTACATTTATCATCATCTTCATTTTGAACTTCCTGTTTTTCTTTACCATGGCCAGTTTTCTCTAAAGCTTCCGTTGCTGCTCATTTCCTCACTCTGCTCCAAAACCCCATTTCTGGGCAGGGAGCATTGCAGTTATAAAAAACCTCAAGAGACTGTTCAATTGCTAAGTGTCTCCTTTTGCAGGACAAAATCCTGAAATCAGTACATAAAAAGCAAAATAGGCAGAGTCTCTTCCCAGTTCCAGGCCACATATACTACCCTTATTACACATTAACCAAATTCAAGGAGATAATTCAGGGCAAAACAACAAATTAATTTGCTTTGTATTTCTGAGAGGAACACTATGGAAAACAACTGACTCTATATTTAATTTGAATCATGCAATGAGAGTATTGCTTTGAAGAACATTGAGAAAAAAACAAGCCAAAGCAAAACAGAAAAGAATAACAAAAGAAAAAAAGCAGAGTGCAGACCCTTATTCTGACTCTATTCTTGCAAAGGCTGGATACATCTCTAATTAACCAATGTATATTTACATATTCTTTCTGTACTGCATGTAGTTTTTGGACATATCTCAAGTGAATCAACACTCACTGGCATTAACCAAGATGAGTTGTTTAATAAATGAGGCTGCCAAATGAGGATGAATCGCTAGATGTTCACTGGGAGGAGCTGGCATCCAAGTCAAAGCTCACAGCTAAACTGGTGTGCCCAATCCTAGCCTGAACTCCAGACTGGGCTTTCTGTACAATAGCTAAACATAGACGTTTTCTGCTCTTCCCTAGGTCTAGATTCATACTGTTTATCAGTTTCTCCAAACAACATAGAACACATCTTGTTGGTATGAAAATGCCAGTTAAAAATATGAAAATGAAAAAAGAATCTCCTGATAATAACTTTTTCATTGATTAGCTGATTTTTATTAGTTAAATGGTCTGTTTTGGTTGTGGTTTAGCTTGTTTTCTTTTTTTTTTTTGCTTTTAGAACAATAGGCTGATACTGTTAAAAATTATTTTGATCGTTCTTGTAAATCAGAATCTAAAACTGTGCTGGATTTTAGTATTTAAGATCTTGCCCAGATTCAGACTTCACTCTACATGGCTATCAACTTGGAACAAATTTGATTTATCCCAGAGTTACACTAATGACTGAACTGAATCTCACCCTCCACAGCTAAAAGGGTCTTTTATATACTACGCTATACTTGCTCCCAGCACCATTGCCAGAAATATCTTAGAAATAAAAGTTGTGGGGTTTTTTTTGTTTGTTTGGTTTTTTTTGTTGTTGTTGTTTTTTTGGTTTTTTTTGTTTTTTTGTTTTTTGTTTTTTGTTTTTTTTTGTTTTGTTTTTTTTTTTTTTGTTCGTTTGTTTCTTTTTTTTTTTTTTACAAGTGCAGTTATTGTTGGTATGTGCCTACAAATTTTATTTTATTTTATATTATTTTATTTTATTTTCTGAATATAGACCTCATTACAATCAGTGAAGTCTCTAGTACAAGGAAGGCATAGAAGAAGAGCTCTATAAATATTGACATACTTTTAGTACCTGTCAGCAAAAAATGCAAATGGCTGCAAATCATAGTGGTAAAAGTGCAATAAAACCCAGAAACATATACTGTATGAACTGGAAAGGGTAAAGTGCTTTCCAGATTCTCGTATCTCTGAACTGGAAATGCATAGACTAAACTAATATGCTCCAAATGGATATTTTTATCCACAATTAACTTTATACCTGAGCACATTCTGTATCATTATAGGATACAATATTTTATGTTCATATTAGTTTTACATGGTATATTTGACTTAACACATTTTCATACACAACATATCTATCTATATTGCTGTGTGTGATTTGCTGTGTGTGATCCAGCCTTTGATCATGGTCAAATTATAAGGACTAACTCACATCCATATTGTTAAAACTACATTAACTGCTTCCATACTACATATTTTCTGGAGTACAAAATAACACTAGTCTGTAGTGTTCTTTCAATACATACATAGTAAATATACATGCATACATTCCATCTACCCTGGGCACCTAATTAATGTTTTAGTTATTTGACTACACTATATACAAGTAAACTTTTTAAAAATCACTTATGACCTAAGGATGCATCCTGATTTCTCATCTAAACCCTCCTGCAGTTGCTGCTTGTCAAGAAGCATTAACTTTGCAGGGATAACACCAAGAAGCTGATTAGCAAGTGGATCCTGCCCTCTTGAAAAAAGTGTTCCTGGGCCTTCAGAAGATCTCCATACCAAGTGTCTTGCTGTTCTGAAGCCTTAGAAATTAACTGGTGATGAGAAATAAAATTTCTCTGAGGCCACTGCAAAAGAAATTTTTTTAAAGTGCAGAATTTACCACTATAGTATTTCTATGGTCAGCACTAAGATTTGTATAATATTTATATAATATTCATTCACAGCTGCATTCTTTTCCTACAGAGTAAACAGATTTCTTGAATGTTTATTGTGATCACTACATATTAGTTGCAGTACCATGTGTATAATTTCCGCACTCTCAGCATCACACATGTACCCAGGCTCATTAGGTCTGGACTAATGATCATGGACTCCTGGCTCCTCAGGAGAACCTCTGGCTCTGCTAAAATCAATGAAAGTTTTTCTTTACTAGGATCATGATTTTTCCATCCCTATTTCATACATTCTGCACTTGTGTAGCTCATGATCAAAGCACGCTAGAGGAGGATAAGTCCTGCACAACAGTGTTCTGAACTATATGCAGTGGTAATTTCTGTAGAAATCTTGAATTAATTTATGATTCAAGCCTCAAAATGGTTCATTGTTTTGTTTCTCTTATGTGGTTGATGTTTTATGCAAAAAGCCCACAATTATACACAAGCAAGAAGAGATAGAACTGTACAGCCATGCACTAAAGTGAAATGTAATACATTTCTGATGTGATGTTAGGCTGGTCATTGAAATTTAACTCCACAGTTGGTTACCGATATAGATTCATGTTTATAAGTTGTTACTCTCCCGTGTCATGACTGAAGTTTGTGTCACAGGAGAGTAAGAACTGTGATTAAAGTGGACTATAATTGAGCTGTTTTATATATACAGATCTTTTCATTACCCTCCTGGCAACCTGTAACAGAAACCTCACATTTTGTTCTCGTTATTTAATAGGATGTTTCCTGAAGAGGAGAACAGAATTGTTGTTGTTTTCTCAAGAAGTGCCTATATTAACAGCTAAATTTTATTTCGGGGTATGAAAACTCTATAGGTTCATGTGTGCATTGCAAGAACACAGACAAAGCTGCAAGTCAGGCTTCTTAGCACAGCTCCAAATACACATCTCTTTGTGTTGCAGGATGCTGATAGTCTTCCCAGTCTCACATTTCAAAGATCAACAGATGCTATACCAAATAGATTTTCAGCAAACTAACATAGTGCTTTGAGTCCTTAAATGTAGTATTTAGATGTGCTGTTAGTGAACCTTTCTCTCTCACTGCCATGTTGAAAAGATGAAGCACTTAAAATCAAAGTTTGGGATCAAGTCCTTTGATCATATAATGAAGCAGTGGAACTGATATAAGTTAATTATTTCAGCCTTTGATGATGAAGTATTAGGTTCCTGTATTGTGAACTGACACCTAATAATAGGTTTGATTTACTACATTTCCTTTTTAGCACCCTTTAGAAAGAGTTCAGGGAGACATGAAGGGCTCATAGATGGCAAGTTGTAAGCCACTCTTGTAGCACCCACCCTTTGTATCTTAACCATTATCATCCAGAAAAGAAATCTGAATTTTATAACCTGAAGTGCTCGCTCCCAAAGGCAGTTCAGATGTGTGAAAGAAAAGTATTTTTCTTACTTTCCACAAGAAAATGCTACTTTACTCAAAAAAAGAAAGAAAAAAAAGAAAAAATGCAAGGCTGTTCGGCATAGACAGTGTTTAAGTGCATGAAATGCAATAGGTTCCTTAGGAGATATTCTCCAAGAATTATTTGTAGGGAAGTGTGTGGGCTCCACAGTTTGGTAAAAAATTATTCCTAGTATACTTGCTGGAAAAATCAAAAGCTGCACTAGAGATTTATTTTTTTTTAAAACATTTTGACTGGCCAAAATTTTCAGTCAGCCGTTCCAAGATATAAACTCTAAATCATATTTCTGGGACAGTTGGATCCAACACAGGATTTCAGCACTGCTCAACTTCTAGGTAAATAGTCATTAGACCCAGAATACACATGGAGGTGTTTGTCCAGATTCCCATAGGAGTATCCTGTTACTTTAGTTACTGCTCTGACTACTAGACCATGATGGTGTTAGGCAATAAACACCACCCTCCTTTCATCTCTATCCTGTCACATACAGAAAACGGAGGAGGGCCACTATGGTCAACATTTTGTGGGGCATCCCTAGAGCACAAGGGATAGAAAAGTCCTCAGGACTCAAGCACTGCTTGGCATAACTTCTAGACCTTAGTTAAGCTTAGGTAAGAGTCAGATGCTCAGATTGAGACAGCTTCCTAGATACACTCATGCAGAAGAGATGGAAGTGCTGGTTTAGGTAACAAGCAGATAGTGGTCAATTTAGGCAGTTTTAGGGGGAGATGGCTGTTAAGTGGGGTTTTTTGAAAGAAGGGCTTGAAGTCTGCTTTAATTCAATTTAAATGTTCAGTATCCTTCTGTATGACTTGATATGACTGAGTCACCAAAGTCCTTTTTTTCTTTTTTGTTCTTTCCATTAGTCAGTGTGACTAATATGTGTGTCAAATATTACCGAGAGATTTTAACAGACGAGAAATCCAAGACTTTCCTGTTGACATGAGAAACAAGGTTACATGAATTTTATAATCCCAGTAGAAAGAGCAGTTAAGTGTTCTTCTGGACCCTTGCAGTCATCTAAACTAAATGAGAATATTCAATTCAGTGATTAGTTTGCAAGGTCTCTTACTTGTTCTCTGTGTACATAATTATTTTTTGAGAAGCAACAGAAATTGGTTTGGTTTGAATAATTTTTTGCTGGGTATTTTTTTTTCATTATTATTTGTACTTAGGAAAAAAAGGATTTGTAAACCACAACCACTCTTTGAAGTACACCCAAGGTAATTACACAAGCAACAATAAAAAAATAATCATAATTTTAGTGATTTTTTTTAACACATCCATTTCTTCTTTATAGAAACTTTATTGTTTGTATTCTGAGGATATAATAGCATTCCTTTTCTCCCACAGGCTTAATTTTAAATGGTATGCAAGTGTTGGTAGTACACAGTTTGGAATGCAAAGCAAATGTGCACCTGGAACTATGCATGTCCTGTTCTATAGCCCTGGTATTGCAAACCACAGGAGTGCAAACCATTAAAATTAGGGATCCTAAATGCTGCAGAAACTGTTTTATTCTTGCTCTAAAGCAGAGTAAAAAATTAAAACACATATTGTGATAAGTATCAAACATTTTCTAGTTCCATGGACAGTGGCACAACTTTTGTAACAAAAAACATGTTAGCAGAAAGTAAACCTGCTGCATCCACATATGTCAATTCTGCTGGAAGAACAGCTGTCAAGAAACTACATACTGGCATAAAATAATTCCAGGAAAAACTGTACAAAAGAGCATTCTGTACTCAGCATGTAGAACGAGATAGGAGAAAGCCCACAATAAACCATAGGAAAAAATCTACTAAAATTAATCCATCGCAATTATTCTAAGCAAATCATTATCAAAATCTTACAGCATAGCTGAAATATAAAAAAGAAATTACTTCACAAGATTCCATAATCAGCCATAATTCTTCACATGAACTCCTGCCAGAAATGCCGTGTCTATAATTAAAGGCTGACTTTAATATGTTATCTTCTGTCTCAATTGTTTAAGGTTTATTAGATACTGTAGATAACAGTTAACCAGCTTTTATAATTGCTTTTCTCTGAAAAAAAAAAAAGAAAAATCAAGTTTGTTTGTTTTTTTCCTGTCACTGAATCAAAGTCTGGGAAAAGTTATGTTACATTTTCCTGCCTTTAGATTTATTTTTCATTTCTGTTCTCAAAAATTCCAGACATACTTCCCACCTGCTGTTTTTGATGAAAGTCCAGTTCCTTAGTGTTACAGATTACTTTGTGAAGGCTAAATTTATATGCCAATGAAGGAAAAAAAAAAAGTGCAAAAACTACAGACTTTTGTATCTCTTTTTGTATCAGTCCTATCTGATGGAGAAATAAAGAGGAGAAAAATAAGCAAAGCTGACTGACCATTGAGCCATTTAATGTGCCCCCACCACTTCTGAAAACACAAGCAAGGTCGTGAAAGGTGAAGTTCTCTGAAAATTCAGGTAGTTCAGTGCATGATATCTTTTCAGACTTATGGCTCATCAAGTTTTCAATGCACAGTATATCAGTGTCCCATGCTAGTGTTGGGAGAAACACATTTCAGGGGCTGCAAACTTTTTCACTGAACAAAAAAATCATTAGTTCTGACTACGACTGGTTTGACTGCTGGATTTCTAGGAAGAAGTCCAGTATTTCAGAAGTAAGGATATAAAAAACAATTAGAAGTGCAATTCAGTAGTAGGAAAGAATTAAAATTAAAAATAAATTATTTCATTCTGACTGATTTGTACTGCATAGTACATGTGGATGTATTATGTGGAATTATATTGATATATCTGCATAATATTACCAATAACTAACGATAATTGGATATTAGTGGGAAATACAGCATTCATAAAATGAAATATTATTAATTTTTCCTCTTGGAAAATGATACTGATATAAATTCAAAGCTTAGTAATCCACTGCTCAGAACATTAGGAATGCCAAACTCTATTTTGTACAGTATTTTATGTAAGACTTCTGTAAACACAGCTTCCCATTCCAACTTAACCTAGAAAATTTTTGAGAAGACAATTGCTAGTTTGCATCAGCCCAAATCATCATCACACTTCCGGCTGCCTCCTTGAAGCTTCTGTAGCACAGATCCCTTTTGTCTATCCAGCAGTCACTACTTTGCACTCTTTTACAAAGCCTTAGTAACTTTTAATATTTAATAGTTTTCTTTTATTTTTTTTCTCAGTTTGCAGCTGAAATACTCTATGGTTTCATACATACGGTCTGTTAAAACCCTTTTATGTTTGGTACTTTTTGAGGTATTCTTTTGTGGTATTATTACCTACTGCATATTAATATAAAATGTACCAATTTAACTTCAAAGAAATTCTAATGACAAATTTCCAGCTATCACGTAATTTGAAGATTTTACTGAAGGATTTATCTATTATTTTTCCCTGCAGTAGTTAAAACATTTACTGTTTAAATATCTGCCTTTTTATTCCTCAGCATGTGGCTAAAGCTTTGCTTTTGTGATAACTCTAAAGGTCGTCTTAATCAGGGAGCATTAAAGGAAATCATCTTTCACAGATGTTTGTTTCCACAGCAGACTTACAGAGAAGTTATCAGAATGTTACTGTGATTTTGTTACCTTTGGGGAGCATTTATTATTTAGCTGTCATCGTTAAAATTTCAGAGTAGTGAATTGGCAAGGCACACTCAAACATGGCCCTCTCCCCCCCCCACATCTAAAGAGCATTACCTGCCAACACTGACAGCTTAAATGGATACAGGGGGTTATTGCTGTGTTACTTTTTGTTAAGTATCAGGGTGTATTAACTGGTAACACTGGCAGAGTGNCCCCCCCCCCCCCCCCCCCCAACCAATTGTGAAAAAGTAAAGACAGTATAAATTGCCCTTAGAAACAGTAACTTTAGGCACTCTATCAAATGCAGAATTTAATTTTAAAAAAGCCACACATTGAAGTGATTTTGTTTCTAAAAACTTTACTTAAGATAAACCTTGATTATTATCAACAATGGGAGAGAGGCAGTGATTTGAACAGCATAATAATTTAAGCAGCAGCACTGAGATTTGAGGATGATTAAGATCTTTTGTTTTCTGGTGGTTTTAGTTTTTTACTTTAATACCAGGAGTTTGCTTTATGCACTATTACCCATTATGCATTATTATCCCCATCAAGATCTTTGTATTGGTGTTTCTCTTTGATTTGTTATCAATTTATTTGGCATGACAAAACCTTTTACTTTGCCTACATAATTCCTGCAGGAATGGATTAAGGACTCCTGAGTAATTTGGTTTGAAATCAAGACCATGTTCTAGAAATACATGAAATACAACCTGCTGTATCTGTCCTTTTGCCAATAATCACAGTTGCTCAAAGAAGCTGCCAGGTGGGAGAACAAGGTGGCTCAGAAATGCTCTTCTATCATTGCCATATTTCCAGAAAACGGACTTTAGAACCATTTGAAGAAGCTTTATGAAGGAAGCTTTGTGGTTTTACTCAAAAATGAACTTACAGTTAACTTCCTACGTCCTACAGAGTTTTAGTGGCCAGTGAGAGATGCTAGAAAGAGGAGTGTATTTAAATTATTCCATTTTTCCAGGTTTAGACACCGATTTATAGGATCCAGAGAAGACTCATCTGTGAAATCATGCTTGTCAACGCACCTTTTGATAAAGGTATCTAAGACTATTCCTTATTAAGATAAAATAATGCAAACAAGACAAAATAAACCCCAAACAACTCTATTCATCTACCTTACTGCTCAGTAGTTAAAGCATTCACAGGAGGAGAAAAAGAAAGAAAGAAAAAAGAAAGAGAAAGAGAAAGAGAAAGAGAAAGAGAAAGAGAAAGAGAAAGAGAAAGAGAAAGAGAAAGAAAAGAAAAGAAAAGAAAAGAAAAGAAAAGAAAAGAAAAGAAATAAGAATTCAGCCAGAAAGATTGGAATCCGCTGCTAGGATGCTCAGCCCAAACAACGACTTATTCAAGAAGAGGAGCACTCCCCCCGCTAAAGATATGATATGGCACAGGATAGATTTTAAGGCCTGTAAATTTAAATTAGTCATACTTATTAGTCAATTAGCCAGCCCACATCTAATTAACTCTCTAGCTGAGTGCAGCCACCCAGATCCCCTCTGATGTCAAAGGTCCACAAACAGCACCTGCCCAGCCAGGAGTCACTCCCTGAAGATCTCTCTCTATATGACTAGGGTGCACAGGGGGAGCAGAGGACACATTCCCTCTCAACATATCTCCATTCCCTCTCAATATCTCCATTAGATATCTAAAGTCAGTAGGGATGAAACTGAGCTAGAGGATCAGTAAGCACAGAGCAAGACAAAGTGTTCGTGGTTTGGATGAGCTAACACGACCACTTCTCTTAAATTATCCAGAAAATTGCCTACATAGCAGGTTGAGTAATATCCCTTCCCGAGGAATTTGATGATGTAACTGGATTTTCTTGTGAGAAAATTCCTTAATTCAGACATCTGGTGAAAACTAAGGAATGACCTACTATATATGCATATGACATAAATCTTCTGTTGACTTATTTTTGTAATGCATCTGCCAGTCATGTACAGTATACTATAGAATTCAGACATCTCAGAAAAAAAATATCCATTCTTCAAGTGAACAGGAAAGGTCACCACCACAATCTATATCTGCCTCAGAGGTTATCAAGAAACATGACACCTGTAGAACCTTCTTTCCTGAACTTGAGGATAGAATCAATTCATAGGTCATTGACAAAGAAATTAAAGTATTCTGGCTGATGCTTGAAGACTTCAGGGTTTTTTGAATCTGCCTCGTGTCTCACTGACTGTGAGAAAACAGAAGAGACTGGACTGTTTTTCCATTTCAAATAGATGCACAATGGTCAGCTTGATAGGTAGAAAATAAGACTTCTTTTACAGACTATCATGTGCTCTGTTTTGAAGTCATTCAATTTTTCACACCAGTTATTGAACACCCTGATACATGCTCTTTCTCAGTTTAGTAATAACAAGAGAAGCACATTATTCTGAAAGGCCCTACCTAATGCTACTATTCACTTTTCAGTCCCTTACCCTCTTTAATTCTTCAATCAGCTCTGCTGCAGGCTTATGCAGAGATGCTCTGAAGTCAATCAGATTTCATGCAGGTCTCCCAATAGGCAGCAATAATACTTAATGTGAACATGTTTGTAGGTATGTGAGGCAACAGTGTGTGCCAATGGGGTGGCTGAAGCCTTACAAAGTGGCTAACACTAGTGCCTCTCACTATAACAGAGGCTTCAGCTTCTCACAAGTTCAAGTTGGGAACTGTTCATGGCTCCAATAATCTGTTGAGAGAAATGCTGAGGACGACATGTAGTTGGCCTAGGATCAAAAATAACCTCTGAAAGTGTTTTTTTTCCTCTTTTCTCTCTAGACAGAGGCTAGAGCAACTCCTAATTTAGGCAGCCCAGTCAAGTGCTAAACATTAGCTCTGCGACAATCAGTCACATCAATTATCCTCTCTGCTTTTCAAGATGTTATGAACTATAACCATATATATTTGCTGAGGAAGCAGTAGTCTTAGCTGACAGGTTGTTCCAAAACTTAAAAAATGTCCAAACTAATGGCTCTACAGAGCACAGCTATTTGAGATAATTGCATTCTTTAACTCCAATGAGAGAATTTTAAAATTTTAAAATACTGAAATACCTGTTGAAAAGTATCTGTATTTTTTTGTTTATTCTTCTGGCTGCCCATGTTGCTGTAGTCATTGTTTGGTAATAAGACAAACTATGGAAAAACTATGGACAAACATTGGAAAAATTTATTATTTTTGTAAAACTTACCCTTTGCTAGAAACACACTTAAAATTTCTGACATTGTGACTTTATCTGTGAAATATTCAGAAGAAAATAACATATAAATAAAATGGGATACAGATATTAAATTTCCTAAAATATCCCTTGTGATTGTGGAAATGTTTTATCTCCCTGTACTTCAGTTTTATCCATATGATTATCTAGTATACTTATATGGCTTTAACCAATTAAGATGTATTAATGATGTATTTTAACTAACTATTAATGTCATGTTTTTTAATTTTTTCCTACCTGAAGAGCTTAAGTAAAACATGTATCTTTACACAACAATTAAATGATCCTTGAGCTGGTAGATGAGGTGAAGCAGGAAGACAGAACCAGCTGAGTGACAATATTTCAGACTAGCTAAGCATCTTCTGCCTAAACTTAAAGTTGTCTTTTGTGAATGGATATGTACAGAAAAGCTAATCCAATTTATACCAAGAGTAAAAGGGTAAGGTAAAAAATTAAGCCAAATTCTATCACTAAATGGCAAAAGATATTACATGGAGCACCAAAGCTCTCTGGAGGCAGTAAATGCAGGGTTAGAACTGGGGCTACTACTACATTTTGAGTGTAGCTTAAAATGGAGAGAGACAAAAATACAGAATCGTAGGATCATGGAATCTGACTAGTCAGAAGGGACCAATCAGGATCATCAAGTCCAACTCCTGTCCCTGTGCAGGGTAGCTCCAGAATCACACCATGTGCCTGAGAGCCTAAAAAACAGCAGAAATACACAGCTGATAAATGGCATAAATTTCCTTAAGTAGGAATGCATCTTTTAAGCTGTCTAGCAAAGCGGTTTCTTCCTCAAAATCTTGCATTCTAAATGTTTGACCTGTTTCCTCCAGAGAGTTGGAAGAAAAATTCCTTTACCTTACATTTTGTGAAGTAAATGGGGATACGTAAAAAGAGACTGGATGTGTCACCCAGTGCCATGGTCTAGTAACTGCAGTGGTTGTGGATCAAGGGTTGGACTTGATTGTCTCTGAGGTCCCTTCCTACCCAGCCAATTCTAAAATTCTATGAATCTATAATTCTGTGATTCTATGATTCTTGTCCTTGTAAGTCTTCTTAATCTATTCCTACAAACTAGTGTTGCACTTTGAATTCACAATATTTTTTGTCCTTCCGTAGGGTGCTCTCTTTCTCTGCTTCAGTTTCCCACTTGTTACATGAGCAAAGTCACATTTGCAAACTTGATAGAAATGTTGCTTCTAAAAGATATTAAAAGTTGAGACTTTTATATATGATATTGATATATTGATAATATTGTACCCTGCCTCAGGTACAGGTTTTCTTTTACGTCACATATCTTGTTTGCTGCAGACGGAGAGCCCAAACTTCACCACTGGCAAGAGCAAACTAGCTGATGACAGTTGTGTCCTTTGGCTTAGGTCACAGACAAATATAGCTTACTTTGAAAACTTTTCATTCAAGAACGACCTTATACAGTACTGTCAGTATTCTTTTTAATGAACACATGGTAAATTGAGGAGTTCAAAATTGTTATTGTTCTATGAAAAATGCTCAAGTGCACAGCAGTTATGCAACTGTCATCATGAAGAAGAGCAGGATTTTCAGAATCATCTTTCCATGTCAGTCCATTAAGAACATGTGACCCTTTAAATCCATTAGCTCCTTCTAACAAACATGAATTCCTGACTTCTTGAAGCTGGTGGCAGAAAATCCACACACTTCAGAGAGGCCATAATTTCACTCTTGACATGAGGTACCTTTTCCAGGTCTCATAACAATAAAACAACTATTTAAATACACCTTTTTTTTTTGTTTTTGTTTTTGTTTTTTTTCCATTTCTCTCCCTGTGTCATCACTAAAGTAAAAGAATTTATTACATTTTAAGGATATCATCTTTCATTTTGCTTATGGCAACAAACCTATCACTAGTCTGAATGATTTAGGTACAAGTGAAAGTGTTAAATATTTAAGTGTTCAGAATTATTTCAGAGCTCAGAAAGATAATGAAAATCTGAAAATGTATTGAAAAAATACACTGACTTAATGATAAATATATAATTTATAATAAATTATGCTTTTTCAAAAGTCATTAATGTATTACAAGGTGAGACATCTCAAATCAAAAACCAATTATCATATCAAATTTAAAGTGGCTGAAAATCATATTTCAGAATGCATGTCCAACTTGCCATAATAAAGCCTCACTGCCATACAGCTTGACCAAGGCACAATTCCATTTCTGCTTTGAGCAAGTGTTCCCAGGTCCTTCAGAGAGATTGAACTAAAGCTATTCAGTTATGTCTACTTACTTTTACTTTTCCACATTATTATTTAAAGAAGCCACAAAGCATTGTTGTTTTGAAAAATTCCTTAAAAATTGTCTGAGCCCAGTGGCACACCCCCCCTCTTTCTTCAGAATGCTTCTCAAGCCATCTGTTACTCATCCACCTCAAACTATGGGTAGATGAGTGCCATGTTGTTTCACGAAACGATATAATGGAAGTTGCTGGGGTGCAGTCACCTCAGAACTCTGAAAGACAAGTTTGGAAATCTACCTTCTGCATTGTATCATTGAGTATCATTGTATGCCTTTATGATCCATGCTAACGGCCACAGAAACTCCCATGAACATGTTAGAAAAAGAATGAGCGATTACACTTGGTATTAGGAAAAACTTAACTAACAGGCGTATATGGGTTTTCATATTTAGTTCATACAATTTTAAAGTTTGTCTTCAGTGTAAGCAAGGGGATAATTTTTTTTTTTCCTACTGTGTAAAACTCAAATAGAAAAGGAGAAAAGCACTCTCTCTCTCTTAGCATCAAATACTTCGTCTACATCTACGGCTCAGGACCGCACCAGCAAACACCCGAGATCAGCAGCCAAGCAGGAACAGTGGATCCTTCCCCTCATACCCCAGGCAAGAGACCAGAGACGCGCCTGTGACTCCAAAGGACGAGCAGCCTGAGGAGACGACGCAGAGTGAAAAACTTAATTGCTCCTTTTTCTTTCCTTTTCTTAACGACTCTTTCCCCACAGTGACTAATTTATATAGAAATCTCTGTTGCAATTTTAAAGGTGTCTTTATTTTAAAGGTGGTGTCATTTTTTTCCTTTTCCCTGAAATAAATCTTTGCAATTTGTTTAAATCATAAAGCCTGTTATTTTTGTAAATTCATGTGATGTGTATGAGTAGTGGCTGTTTTTTCCTCGAAATCAAAATATAAAATAATAATTACAGATCCTAATTCATGTTAAAGCATAACTGTTGTTATAAAGATGATGCTTTTGTGGGGAAGCACACGGAAAGTGTGGAGTGAAAGAAACCTGAGTTTTATTTTATTTAATTAAAATGTAAGAAAATAATATTATTTGGAATGGAAATTTTATCTTTTTTATTATCTCGATATCTCGATAATGAGAAAATAACACATTTTGAATATTTTCTTGTCTGTCCAGCTAATCCAATTTTCAGCATCCTTTTCCCTGTAGTTTAAGAGAATAGTATTATTAACATTGCCAGTGATTCCACTAAAATAGAGTGATCCTGCCAATTCAGACAAAAAAAAGAGGTCTGAGAAAATATTAAAACCACTTGTGCAACTTTTTTTTTAACCATTTTTCCACAAGTTTCAATACCCCCCTTAATCTTTTCTGCATGACCACAAAAGAGAAAAGTATTGAAAAGCTTTCCTAAGCCCTGTAAGTAAACGAACCTTCAGAAAACAGCTCCATAACTCATGTTCAAAGTTACACATCCCAGTGAGATCTGTAAATAAAGCGTGGCTGTTAAGAAGCTTTCTTTAGCCACAGCTCCGATTTCACTCTGCCAGTGTTACCAGTTAATACACCCTGATACTTAACAAAAAGTAACACAGCAATAACCCCCTGTATCCATTTAAGCTGTCAGTGTTGGCAGGTAATGCTCTTTGGATACAAGACACCCTAATGGGCTGCTCGTTCATTTTCTAATGAAGCCGTCTGCAAGTAGATGAGAAGTGATGATTAGCACTTGCAATGTGAATAAGTAGGAAGTACTTGCTACAGTGGAAAGTTCGGTCAAAACAGACAATGTTTTGGAAAATTAAAAACATACATTCAGAAATTATCTACACATCTAAAGCATATTGTGGGTACCATTAGAATGAAAAACAAACAAACAAAATGACACCAAATGACCAAATATATATCAGTATCACTTAGCATTTTCTATTAAGTTGAAGAGCCACCTCTGAGTTAGTGTTGGCACCATGACATTGCTAGACCAGCAGTTTTCTTTCTACATATGTTTTTCTTTGACCTTTTCAGTTTGGCTTTTATGAAGGCACATCTGTCAAATTCAGAGCAAAAAGTGGAAAAACTGTTGATCCTATCATTGTATTCACTAGTGTAGTGTCTTCCTTTCTTATCTTTTTCCATGTCAGCACTATTCTGTATCGAATTACTCTTTTGATTTGATCTGTACAACAATAAAAGGACTACTGCAGGAGGTAAAATTAATACAATGTAACTTAACATTAATACTTGCACTTGAAAAAAAATCATGCTTTTAATTCATTATTGACCTACAGAATACTGTTTTCCTCATTCCCATCTGTCTGACAAGATTTCCTACAAAACTACAGAATCATGTCGTGTATTTTTATTTTGCTAGAGTGATAGCCTGCAGGCTACTGTAAACATGGAAAATAATACAGTTTTAATTAACAAACTTTATTAATTTTTCTGGTTGTGTCTGATTTGAACCTGATCCTACACTAGTGTTTAGTCCAAATGAAAGCAGACTGCCTTCCCACCATCTGAATATTGTAACTTCACAGTAATTTTCAGAGAACATTACAGCATTATCAAAATTAAGGCTCAGCTTAGTTGAGCAGTACTGAATCTCGTGATTCAGGATTTACACTACCGTGAACCTAACATGGAAGCTATCTTTGTGTATACAGCCCTAATGCTTTCCTCTGAAGCCCTTGAGACAGCCTGGAAAATTGACTGTCTTTTTCTAAATTAGGTATTTACATTTTCAGAAGTACATTATCAAAATGAAAATGCTTGATACAACTGCAACTCCACTCTATTGTTCACTATAACCATGATTAAAAACTGAATTTATTCCAAAATTACGACATCCCCCATCTGTAGCACTCAGCTTTTAAATGATACACTATAAGAAAAGCACGTTACTGCATAGCCCGGTAATTAACTATATGAATAACTGAGCAATTTTCCTGGTATATTTTAATTTGTGACAGTATCTTATCATCTTTAAGTCGGTAACCCCCATGCAAGTATTGTTTGTGTATTCTGCATTTTCAATTTCCTTTTCTGAATTCACATCTTTTTAATTGTCTTGTCTAAATGAACTTTTTTTTTTTCCTTAGAAATGCCTTGAACAATGATGTAGAAATTATACTCTTCAAGGCCTTTTTATTTTCTACTCTGGTCACCTGTGAATTATATCTTCTTTAATGCTTGAATGAAGGCCTGCCCTTAGGAAGTCCGTAATAAATGATGCATTATCAAAATACAAATGTAAATTAAACATACACTTTAAAAATTACTAGACCTCTGGAAGGTCTTGATTTATATTGTCCCTGAAGACTATACGGGTGTGACAAACAGTTCTCATTACCTATGCTCTGTCTACATTTTATCTATGGCAGACTTCAGGGCAGACAGTTATTCACTTACAATATGCTTATTAGATAGATAAAGAAAGATAGATAGAAGTCCATTAAATGTTTATACAGATCTACCCATATTCAAATAAGAGTTTGAAGGGTTGGACTTTTATAAAAATTATCGTAAGTTCAGTCATAAAATTGTTGACATTATTTTAGTAGGAAGAATATCAACAAAGACATCACTTATGGCAAACGGGCTTTCTAAGCACCTCTGGTTTGGAGCAAGGCTGAATGAAATTACCAGGTCTAAGAATTTTCTCACCTGAAAATTCAAATTTAGCTCAAGTAGGGCAGTTTTCTATATTTTGCCACAATTGATGATTATTTTATTACTTTTTGAAGAAAATTTTTTGAAAGCCAGGGAATTCACTGCCCATTATTTCTGGCAGCCTAAGGCTGCCCTGGTTGGAGTAAGCAAGCCAGGAATTACAGGCACTTGCCTATCCTCTCTGAAGGAGCCCAGCAGAGTCTCAATTTGAGTAGGTAAATCGGATGGAAAATAGTGCATGAAGAACAGCAAACCATGCAGAAAACTGCCTCTAATGCAAGCTGGTAACCAGGTATCAAGGGCTTCACCAGCAGTACTTCCAAAAGGCTGATGCAAGCTCTCCTACATCAAAATTTCAGCAGCTCCAGAAGACAACGACAGGAATGATAAAAGGACCCTGGATTAATACTACAGGATCTAAACTGTGGCCGCATACGGATGTTTATTCATTGCCTGAGACACCCCTTATATTTTGCCTGGGTGAAAAACACTTCAAAGCAGATCATTCACCAGAAAGATCACTCTTTTCTTGGGCACTTTCGCAGTCTGTGAGGAGTGGTTTTGTAAAGGTTTGAATGTAACTATGCTTTTTCAGGCAGAAATATTTTATTCTGTCTTTACATCAAAAGAGATTGCATCTTAGGGAGATTTTCCTGAGCAGTATAATAAATTCTCCTCATGTTTTTCTTTTTTTCTTTTATTCTCTGCTATGTTTTCTAATAGTTTATTATCCAATACTGGACAAGAATAGCAGGAAGGTAGAAATGGAAGGAAACCCTACCAGTTCTAAATCCAATAAAGTGCTGAGATAAGTTAGCACAGCTTAGCGTGTAACTTGTAAGGTGCTCTTTAATTTAACTCAAGGTGACAGCTGTTCATCTGGAGTGTATCACAGAAAGAAACACTGACACTTCAGGCAACACGGGATTCACAGTAATTTGCCTCAGTTCCTCAAGTAGATCAAACAGAATGTAGTTTCTCAGAAAGGGTAAGAAATTAAAAGTATTATTTTTTGTATAAATGAATGATGCACATTTTTATTAAAAACAAAATAAAAAAACCCACACAAGCATTTTGTTATCACTCTCCCTTCCCTCTTTATCAAAATTCTACATCATAACCTGTCCAGGAGACACTTCCTAACTTCAAATCTGGTTTTCTCACTTGCTTTTTCAGTAGAAATTGGTCCTCATGGGATCATTTTACTCTTACTGAGTTACAGCTCAATCATCAGACAATTCACTGAGGAGACTCGGTTTGAATTTTTGCCTCATCTAGTCACAGTCAATTGAACATAGATCATTAAAGGCCACAGCTTTCATCTGACAGTATTGTGGAAAATGTCCAAAATCCACACAGTATCTGAATTTCATATTCCTCTGAGATTAGAGTGAGATGACCTTCTGTTGCTCTCTCCCCAGTACACTCACACATTGACATTTTCATACTCAGAGAAGAAATAATCAGGAGAATATTACCAGGATTTTCATATAAAACAATCATGGACTAGTTCCCTGGCTTACCACCCTACAAATATGGAAACATAATGATATCTGAGACTTTCAGAACCATCCTTCCGAAATTATATCCTCCAAATCCATTAAATAATTTAAAAAGCTCACTGTTTTACAGCTACCTCTTATAGACCTATTTAGAAATTCATAAATGCTTCATATTTTGGGACAAATGTTTTGTACCTGGTGGAAAGCAGAGAAGCTGCCAGTTGCTGTGGTTCTTTGGCATAAGTGACCAGTCAAAGCCCTTAAAACAGTCTCTCTTCCAAAGTTTTATTAAAAATGATCAAAGCACTTCCTAAGAAAAAGTGAATAAAAGAAACCCCAAACCAAGTGGTGAAAGAAAGAAAAAAGGCACCAACCCTTCCTGTGTAATTCTTCTGAAAGCTCTCCAGACTGCTTTCTAACTCACCAAAGTCAGCAACTGGGAGGGTTTTGGTTTTTACATGTATTCCTTGTTTTCATAGAATCATAGAATCATAGAATCCTAGGGGTTGGAAGGGACCTCGAAAGATCATCTAGTCCAACCCCCCCTGCCAGAGCAGGGCCACCTAGAGTACATCACACAGGAACGTGTCCAGGCGGGTTTTGAATGTCTCCAGTGAAGGAGACTCCACAACCCCCCTGGGCAGCCTGTTCCAGGGCTCTGTCACCCTTACAGTAAAAAATTTTTTTCGAATATTCAACTTGAACCTCCTATGCTCCAATTTATACCCATTACCCCTTGTCCTATCACTGGTCACCACTGAGAAAAGCCTAACTCCATCTCCCTGACACTCACCCCTTACATATTTGAAAACATTGATGAGGTCACCCCTCAGTCTCCTTTTCTCCAAACTAAAGAGACCCAGCTCCCTCAGCCTTTCCTCATAAGGGAGATGTTCCACTCCCTTAATCATCTTAGTGGCTCTGCTCTGGACTCTTTCAAGCACTTCCCTGTCCTTCTTGAACTGAGGGGCCCAGAACTGGACACAATACTCCAGGTGCGGCCTCACCAATGCAGAATAGAGGGGGAGGAGAACCTCTCTTGACCCTGTCTCTTAACCACACCCTTTCTAATGCACCCCAGGATGCCATTGGCCTTCTTGGCCACAAGGGCACATTGCTGGCTCATGGTCATCTTCTTGTCTACCAGGACCCCCAGGTCTCTTTCACCTACACTGCTCTCCAGCAGGTCAGCCCCCAACCTATACTGGGACATCGTGTTGTTCTTCCCCAAATGCAAAACTCTACACTTCCCCTTGTTGAATTTCATCAAGTTTCTCCCTGCCCAACTCTCCAGCCTGTCTAAGTCTCTCTGAATGGCAGCACAGCCTTCTGGTGTGTCAGCCACTCCTCCCAGCTTAGTGTCATCAGCAAACTTGCTGAGGGTACATTCTATACCCTCATCCAAGTCGCTGATGAAGATATTGAACAACACCGGTCCCAGTACCGACCCCTGAGGGACTCCACTAGTCACACACCTCCAACCAGATTCTGCCTCATTGACTACAACTCTCTGACTCCTTCCTTTCAACCAGTTCCTGATCCACCTCACTACCTGATCACCAAACCCATACTTGATCAACTTATCTACAAGGATGCTGTGAGAGACGGTGTCAAATGCTTTACTGAAATCAAGATAAACCACATCTACCGCTCTTCCATCATCTATCCACCTAGTAATTTCCTCATAGAAGGCTATGAGGTTAGTCAAACATGATTTACCCTTGATAAAACCATGCTGACTGCTCTTGATGATCCCCATGTCCTTGATATGCCTGGAGATAGTGACAAGAACAAGTTGTTCCATCACCTTTTCAGGGATGGAGGTGAGGCTGACCGGTCTATAGTTACCCGGGTCCTCCTTCTTGCCCTTCTTGTAGACTGGAGTGACATTTGCTATCCTCCAGTCCTCAGGCACCTCTCCTGTTACCCATGACTTACTGAAGATGATGGAGAGTGGCCTAGCAATGACCTCCGCCAGCTCCCTCAGCACCCTTGGATGCATTCCATCTGGACCCATCGACTTATGGATGTCCAGATTACTCAGCTGATCCCTAACCCAATCCTCATCTACTATGTCAAACTCCTCATCTATCTTGACTACTTCTGGGGCTAAATGAATCTGGGGCTCATGCGGAAACCCTGCAGGAGTAAAGACAGAGGCAAAGAAGGCGTTCAGCACCTCTGCCTTCTTTATATCCTCTGTCACCAGGGCTCCCAGCTCATTCCTTAGTGGGCCAATATTGCCTCTAGTGTTAGTTTTGCTAGCTATGTGTTTGAAAAAGCCCTTTCTATTATCCTTAACCTGACTTGCAAGGTTAAGTTCCAAGGAGGCCTTAGCTTTCCTAATTGCCTCCCTACATCCTCTGACAACAGTCCTATATTCCTCCCAAGTGACCAGCCCCCCCTTCCATGATCTGTAGATTTTCCTTTTCCACTTAAGTTTTCCCAGCAGTTCCTTTTTTGACCATGCTGGTCTCCTAGCTCCCTTACTAGATTTCCTAACCATAGGGACGCTCTGATCCTGTGCTTGCAAATAGTGGTCCTTGAATATTGACCAGCTATCTTGAGCCCCTTTATCTTCTAACACCCTGTCCCATGGGATTTCTCTTAACAGTTGATTGAGGAGGCCAAAGTTTGCCCTGCGAAGGTCCAGGGTTCTGGTCCTACTGGGTATTCTGTTCCTTCCGTACAGGATCCTGAACTCTACCATCTCATGATCACTGCAGCCAAGGCTGCCATTGACCACCACTGCTTCAACAAGGCCCTCCTTGTTGGTTAGTACAAGATCCAGCAGCGCTCCTCTTCTAGTCGGCTTGTCCACCATTTGCATTAAGAAGTTATCGTCAATGCACTGGAGGAACCTCCTAGACTGTGAAAGGCTGGCTGTGAGTCAACCAGCAGATATCGGGGTAGTTAAAATCTCCCATGAGGACTAGGGACTGAAGTTGTGAGGCTGCTTTCAGCTGCCTGTAGAAGACCTCATCAACCTCCTCGCCTTGATCAGGAGGTCTGTAGTAGACCCCCACAACTGTATCACCTGCACCAGCCTGCCCCTTAATTCTTACCCACAAACTTTCAACTTGCCCCTCATCAGCCCCTGCACAAAATTCAACACATTCTAGTTGCTCTCTCACATAAAGAGCAACTCCACCACCTCGCTTACCCGCCCTATCTTTCCGAAAAAGCACATAACCATCCATGGCCACATTCCAGTCATGTGACCTATCCCACCATGTCTCTGTTATCGCTACCAGATCATAACCCTTAGCCCGTACACTGACCTCTAACTCTTCTTGCTTATTCCCCATGCTGCGTGCATTAGCATACAGACATTTCAGGAAACAAACAGAGCACACTGGTGGGACTAAATCCTCCCTAGACCACCTGCCTTCGGGCCCCGGTTCGTTCTTCTTGTGTTTGTCCCTAACAGACCCAGTTTTCTCCCCTTCCCCCTTCACATCTAGTTTAAAGCCCTCTCAATGAGCCCTGCTAAGTCCTGCCCCAAAAGCCTCTTCCCCCTCTGGGACAGGTGCATCCCACCTGCCACCACCAGGCCAGGTGTCTCATATAGCATCCCATGATCAAAAAAACCAAAACCCTGTCTTTGGCACCAGTCTCTTAGCCACTCATTGACCTGTAAACTCTTCCTTATACCTCCCCACCCCTTCTTACAGGAGGGATGGAGGCAAACACTACTTGCGCTCCAGACCCCCTAACTAGCCGTCCCAGGGCCCTGAAGTCACTCTTCATTGCCCTGACATTTCTTGTGATGATTTCATCACTGCCAACCTGAAAAATCAGCAGTGGATAGTAATCAGAGGAACCCACAAGATTAGGGAGTTTCCTTTTAACATCTCTAATCCGAGCCCCAGGGAGGCAACAGACCTCCCTGTGGGATGGGTCCGGTCGACAGATGGGCCCTTCCGTCCCCCTCAGAAGGGAGTCACCCACCACAACTACTCTCCTTTCCTTCTTGATTGAAGAAGTCTTAAGGACACGGGGTGACTGATGAGTCCTAGGTGGTTCACTAGGTAAGTCTACCTCTGTAACTACATTTTCCTGTCCCTGAATTTCCAAGGCCTCATACCTATTCTTCAAGGGCAATTGGGAGGGTGGAGGGGGTTGGGAGGATTTTTTCGTGCCCTTCCGAGGCCGGACCTCCTTCCATTCATTCATATCTCTTAAGTCCTCTCCTTCTGTCTGGTGACAGGAGGGGGGGGGGATCCATCACTTCCTCAACCTCTCCCATCTGCCCCTGCCTCAGGGTGTAATTCCACCAGTCTATTTCCCTCTCACACTCTCTAATGGTTCTCAGTCTCTCCACCTCCTCTGTCAGTTTAACCACCTGCCTGAGGAGATCATTTACTAAGACCTACGGACTCAGGAGTTGTTCAGCCTAGAAAAGTGGAGGCTCTGCGGTTACTTTATAGTTGCCTTCCACTATCTGAAGGGGACCCACAAGAAAGCTGGGGTAGGGCACGGGTGTGAAGCGAAGAGGACAAGGAGCAACGGTTTAAAACTGGAAGAGGGGAAATTCAGGCCAGACACTAGGAAAAAATTGTTTCCTGTGAGGGTGGTGAGTGCTGGAACAAGTTGCCCAGGGAAATTGTGACTGCCCCGTCCCTGGAAGTGTTTAAGGCCAGGCTGGATGGAGCACTGAGCTACTTGATGTACTAGGAAGTGTCCTTGCCCTTGAAGGGGGATTGGAAATAGGTCCCTTCCAACCTCAGCCATTCTGTGATTCTATGATTCTATGACTTTGAATTAAATAATCCTGTCAGGAACCATCAGATTAGAAGTTGCAATTCCCAAAGAGGATGAAGGTAAATTTCATGAGGTTTCCCCTCAGTGAGTTTTCATCACGAGTTTTAAAGATTAATTAATCAATGATTAATATAAATGTCTTTGTGTTTTGGTACATTCACAAAAGGCCTCAACAATTGCTCTCATCCATAACTTTTTGACCAGCTTTAGAATGTTTCCATTAGTGCAAAGAAAAGTACTGCTCTGAATACATCAAGTCATTACATAAATCTCTAGGGTATTGCACAATATCATCTTTAAAATGGATAATAAGAAAAACCAGGGGGGCTCAAAACTATCATTTACATGTAAAAAATACTCACATACTGTCTTCTGATCTCACTTAAGCAAAAATAATATGAGCTGAATCATGGTGCAACAGAAGAACGATCAACATATGGAATGCAAGAAGCCCATTTATTTATTTATAAGTGACGGCTTAGATTTTATCAGCTGCAGTAGTGTCAGGTAGCAACAACAATCTGACTTGCAGATGCTGCAGCCAGAGCCTGTATTGGCATAAAGATCTGCCCACAAAACCTGTGGCCAAGACAAAAATCAGGTTGGATCCAACCCTTACAGTGTCAGATCATATTGTAACATGCACCTTTTTTGGTAAAGCTGCCTTCCAGAATCACTGGTCTTAATATATATCCACACACACAGTTTTCTTCCTTTCAGCATTAGAACAAGGGAGAAGAATAAACACAGCATTTTGATGTAAGCTTTTCTAATCTCTAAGGCTTTTGCAGAGAGTTTTGCCCTCTGGCACTGGGTACCAATCTTTAATGAAAACAGCCAAGCCCACTAACAGGACTTACCCTTAGTGGACATTGAGATAATAAGATGCCATTTCACATTACGCACGAAAAGAGACTGCCTCCATTATGCTTGGTCTGCTCCCTGCTCACCAGTGGCTGTTAAGGAAGGGAAAAAATCTCAGCATCACAGAACATACACAACACTGAAGTCATTGGATAAAGTATTGTTTGTACTTTCAGACTGCATACACAACAATTATGGCAGTGTGTTTTCACTTGTGGATATTGGGCAGATATTTTAATTCCTAAGAAATAAAACTAATTAGCAGAAACTTAAAGTAAGCAAGCAGGTTGTTAAATCTGCTTATGACAGTACCTAATAATCCTCATATAGGTACTGCATCCAAACAGTGCCACTGCAACTGCTAATAATTTTCTCTCACTTTTTCTATGTACACTTAATAGCATTTACTTCCAGCAGTGCAAAGAAACCTTCAATGTCTCATACCAACAACTATCATTCTGTGAACTAAGCAAAATAAGAAATGTATGAAGCCATAAAGTGACAAAATGAATACCAATAAATAATACATCAGTTTTGTTATACAATTATAATACGTGAAAAATATTTATTATCCTTCTTATAGTGCTCAAATGGGAAAATCTGTATAGACTGAAGACTGTGGAATTATAAAGAATATGCCATGTGTGTTTGTAGCTACTCACAGAACAGTGTAATTTTTCCTCGGATTATATGTACAGAACACAGAGAAGAATTTGAAGTGACTGAAGAGCCTGCCAAACACCATACTCCGCCTTCAGGATATAGATGATACTTTTAAAATGAATGAAAGACTAATTAATCTTGAACAGTTCGTGGATGATATATAAGATAATATGCCTCAGCCTGACAACATTTTGGGAAGATAGAGAATTAAAAACCAAGTGTCGCGATCCGACTTAATTATTTTAATATTTTGTTTAGAGGAAATCTCAGCCTCTGCTTCAGAGACAACGCATAGAATTGCAGGCTAACACGTGTTGAAACTTAAGGAAATTACAAGGATTTATTTTTTTAGGGAAGGCACAGAAAATTAAGGGTTAAGGGGAACCGGTAGGGAAGAGGCCCAGTTCGTTACCACGGTCGCTGTAGCAGGGTGAAGGAAAAAAAACCGCCGCGCCGTTTTTCCCTCCAGGGCAAGTCCCTCTGCAGGCTTCTTTGACTTCTATGATTTCGGTCCGTGGCTCTGCTGGTTCAGGCGTGGCTTTCTCCATGGTGTGGGCTGGCAGGCAGGATCCAGGCAGGCTTTTTGCAGGGTTCCTTTCAGGGTTCTGCCAGGCTTCTTTTCAGGGGTATTTTTATAATGAAAAAGGGGAGCGAGCCCCCCCTTTTTTGCCCCCCTCATGCTGAGTTACTGGTAAACCGTTTTTTCCGGAGGAGCATTCTTCCGAGACAGGTTATCAGTCGATTTAGATATGTTAATTTCTATTGTCTAGCCCAAAGTTCCAGGCACCAGCAGACTGGTTTGCCTGTTTAACGTCTTTGGATATGTAAATGTGTTTGACATGTAGGCTTAAGGAAGGAACTTTGCTCAAGAATCAATTATTTTTTAAACGGTTCACATCACCAAGCCACGACTTTATTGGCAAGAAAGCAAACACACAGAGAAAAAAGACAAGAGAGTTTAATATACAGATACATGTGAATTTAAATGCCACTTGAAATACAACTTGAAACTCAATCTTTACTGTAAACATTACAGGGAGCTACAGGGAAGACAGGTTGAGTTTTACAGACACTTGGAAAAATATTTTACTGAGGGAAAAGGCTGCCCTAGATGTTTTATTGTCATAGCACTGTCTCACAATAAATTATCTGCTACTTTCTAAAAGATACAACTTCCATATTCAAGAGAACCATCAAAGTGTATGCAGCCCATAATGGAATAACTTTTCTTTACAGTTTTGTACTTTGTTCAATATAGGTATACATCTATCATAACGTGCTTTTATTCCTTATCATCTCTAAAATTAGATTACAAACTTCCTAAAACAAAGATTATATCAACACAGCACTCATAACCTTATTCTCAGTGAAACAGAGAATATCTGATGTCAAAGTAGTCCAAAGTTAGAAGGAGCAGCATCCAGCATAGAGCACAGTAAAAACTGAATTGCCCTGCTTCCTAGATGAATTTTGCATCTTGCACTGTATTTAGTGGCTAGATTGCTTCCTGTAATGAAGCTAAAAGGTTTCAAGTGATTGAAAATAATCAAGCTCTTTAAGTTCTACAAAAGCACCTGGCAACTTTGGAAATTACATGAGCAATAGATAGCAACAACAGTGGGGAAGATTTGGTTGGGGGGTTTTTTGTGCATACTGCTAGGATCTTCAATCCTTTTTTTTAGGTACTGAACTCTTAAAGACAATTCCAGGACATAACAAATTAATGATATTAGCACCTGACTTTTTCCAGTTGCCTACATCAAAAGGCTAGCTGCCAGAAATTTTGTTGTAACATCCATAAGGGAATGTGAGGGAGGGGAAAGCAGAGACAATGTGGTTTAATCACTCAAAAGAGCAGGCTTATTTGACTTACCAATACAAAGAATTAATCTCTTTTACTTTTGTGTCACAGTCCCCTGGCTTGCACTATTTCATACTGCACACGGCACAGCTAAAAGTGCTACCAAAAATGAGGTTGTATTTGGATTGACATTTAGAAGAAATATTTTCTCTTCTACACGTGATCTCAAGGATGATGAACACCACCTAGTTACATTTTTTTAGGATGTCTGTAATGGAAGTCTTCACCCTTGCTTATGTTCCCAAAAGTACATTTGTCAACTGTTCATTTAATTATGTCTCAATTTCAAATGAAGCCATAAAACTACTTCCTTGCACAGTGGATAAAAACATCTACTGCCACAAGGCTTGTCTTTGATCTCAAGTCTATATTTTTTTAAAAAGCCAAACTTATACCAGTATGACACCACTATCTCAATTTCACCTGCTCAGCCTGACAGTAAGTAGTAAGGGCACATGCCACATGTTAAACCAGACAAAAATCTTTTATTTATAATTCACGAATCTCCAGAGTTTCACCACCACTCAGGTTAACATGCTTCTCATACAAATTATTTAACACTTAGCTGTTTGAAGGTTTTTCAATGAAAGCAGACACTCAAGTCATTTCATCACTGTTGAATAAAACACTCATTTCGTCAGTCCTCCCTTGTACCATTTTTTATACCAGTTTATCTAGATATTGGGATCTATATGAGGTGCTTTTACCACCAATATTTCTGGGACATAAAATGAGAATTGTCACCCTAAGACAAATTAACATAGCTCAACAAATGAGACAAAGAGACAACTGATGCCACATCACTCTTCCGTTACTACCAGACTTTAAAAGGTCTTTTAATTTTCTAACATTTTCAACCATGTAGCTTATTCTAAGGATCACAGCTCTAAAACAGAGACAAATATACCAACATTGAACTTGTTACAAATTAAGCCTGTGGAAACCTCCCATTCTTAAATCCTGAGATATTATTTCTCAAATATTTTGAAGCAAAGATGTACTAATGTTTTCTTAACAGAACCTTACTAAACACAATAGCATAAAATATGTTACAATAGACTAAAATCATGCCAATGTTCTTAATTTCTAGCAACTGGAAACGGAATTCTTAACCTGTAGAATTAGAAGATTCTTTTTGCAGTTCTATCATTGATTTTTATAGCTATCTTTGCGTAACTTCAATAATTCACTTAATTTTTCTTTTTAATTCCTCTTGGTGAAATAGTCTTTTTTTCTGAACGAAAAGACCATATGATTTTCTAAGTGCTTGAGAGTAGTTTACCCTGGGTTTCTTACGCAAATAGCACATAACCCCAGTTTAATCAAGGTAAACAGGCTTCTGCTGTAATAGATTTAAGTGGTATATACAAGACAGAAGAGAGTCTGTCTCAGCCTTAAGACTTGAGGGATATTGCTTGTGGAAACCGGAATTTGGAAAAGATAAAAAAGCAAAAAAGCTAATATCTGGCAAACACGGAAAGAGCACCTTGCTGATCACAGATTTTGTTATCAGAAAAACTGAAAACCCGAGAACTGGGTCCCTCAGGGTTCATCAAGCTCAGCCTTCTGCTAACGTGAACAAGATAGATAAGGAATCCCTTCTGTAAATACATCAACTAAGACCAATTAGTTTGAGAGCCTTGCATTTCCACTGCTTTAGTTTCAAGGCTGTTCTAGAATATAATTCCTGTGGTATTTATACTTTTTTTTTCCTTAGAATTTCCATCTAAGTTTAATCAGGCCCATTTAAAAAAAAAAAAAATTAAAAAGAAGTTTGCTTTACCTTTTCTCTCAAGTAGTAACTTTCCATTTCTGGAGCCTCCAGAGCAAGAAGAATATAGAACTGTTCAAGTGAGTCCAGAGAAGGGCCTCCAAATGATCAGCGGGACAGAACACCTTTCCTATGAAGAGAGGCTGAGAGAGCTGTGGTTGTTCAGACTGGAGAAGAAGGTTCCAGGGAGCCACTATGGGAGCCTTACAGTACCAAAAGGGGCCTGCAGGAACACAGGAGAGAGACTTTTCACAAGGGCATTTAGTGATAGAACAAGGGGTAATAGTTTTAAGCTGAAATAGGGTAGATTTATATCCCACACCTAGTCCAGTGGGAGGTGTCCCTGCACATGGCAGGGGCGTTGGAACTCTATGACCTTTCAGGTCCCTTCCAACCCAAACCATTATATGATTCTCTGTCAAGCTACTTACCTTACTGAAAAACTCAACAGAACTTCTAGAGAAAGCAATCCTACCATCCTGTTGTCTTGATATTTCTAAGTGAAGCAGAGTTCTTTCAGTCTCATACCATAAACATGCCTTTATGTTGTCCTGATCATTCTACACACTGTGTCTCTGCTATACCAGTCATTTCCAATTCACAATAGACACATTACTACCAGTTCTTAAGTACCTGACCATGTACTAAAAAAATTCGTTCCATTTCTACTAATGTTGTTTTAAGGTCACCCTGATCTTATTCTCATCTTCTTCTGAATTCTCAGTGTATCTCAACTTTGACAGATTACTAGATTTTTCTATCTGGCCTATGTCGTTTTAGTAATACTTTATTTAATTTATTATTTCTTTTTTTTTTTTTAGGATGATATGGACTACAGGAGTTCAGTGGAAAGAACTGGTAGATGCAAAATATGAAGTTGATGATTGATTTCATGACCACTATAAACTTAGGTGAAAATAGAAAAATCTGGAATGCCACAACTGTGAATGGGCCTCATTTTCAGCATTTAAATGGAATCTATCATTACTTCTTATATTAACCATTATATTAAACTGAACAAACTTTCAAACGTGATTCACCCCACTGAAGAACTGAAATACCATGCCAACATGACTTTCTAATTTAGAAATGTAATAGAAATATGAGTGCCAGGTGCATACACTTATCCTGAACTTTCATTATTAGTTTCTAAATAATACAAATCATCCTTCATCCAAACTTTGCTATATGGTGACATTTTAAAATAAGAATGTGAAAAAGTAATTTTGATATTGACATTGCCTCTTTGGAATTTCTTCTATGGATTCTTCTGTGGATTTGGTCCTTTTTATTTGAAGGTGAACTACCATTAACTTGATAATAAAATAGTAAGGTACCATGTATTAGCGTGCATGAGTCTACTACGTGCATTGTGTACACACAATAGAAACAAATGTGTTTGTTATCAAGGTACTTTACATACAAACACTGACTGTTCAATTTGGATGAAATAGTCTCTAAATCAGTCTTAATATATCCTATTTTATTTACAATAGCATATTTGCTCTCTTAGAAGGATAATTTTTTCTGACTTTATTTATCATGCCTTCTGTTACAGATATTTTGAATTTAAAATCTTGCCATATTGCTTTGAGTTCAAAGACATGGATGATATTTGTATAAATACAAATGATATTTGTATAAATACGAGTGGGTGAGTAGAAGATGTTGGATTTTTTACCTTTTCTGAGTGAATTACCTTAACAAAACCTGTATTAGTCAATACGGCATTTTAACCAACAGAAATACAAATATGCTTAAGAGAAATATGCTTAACAGAAAATTGCTGTGAACCTGGTCACAGAATCACCTCCACAGAATCAGCTGAAAAATTAATGAGCAAAAGGGAACACACACCAGATCTTTGCCTGCTTTATTGCCTCTCCTTTTCCATGAATGGCAGCAGATATGAATATTATTATTTTGAAGCTCTCTTCAAAAATGCTTGTCTGTATCAACTCATATTGTGAAAAAGTGTCTGTAGCTGTGTTAAACCACTGCGGGCTGAAACTGAAAAATGGCAAAATAATTTTTCCAGACAGGGCGTTCAAGATCAAAGTTGTTAAGAGGGGATGACAGGTGGCATAAATGTCTCAAGGCCCTGTCTCACTAGAAGCATAATAGCATCCACTATAACTGTAATAAAAATAGTCCAGAAAAAAACACCGTCAAAAAAAGCAAGCAGCCTGCTGTATCTTTGACCTCAGGGTTATTCCACCAATAGATCATCTGTGAGAAAAGTGTAATTGTATTTTATTCCCACACAAGGTTAAAAGTGTCAGATATGAAAATACCAGAAGAAGGATTTAAAGGATATATTTGTATTGATTTTGACAATAAAATCAATGTCAAAGGACAACCTCCTCACAGACACCTATCTTCAAAGAAATTGCATGGGTTTGCGACTCTTGTAGCTCTTGAGTTAAAAGAATTTTTTACTTCAATTACAGTTACTAGTTAATGAAGACTTTAATGCATAATCTAGTTGTGATGTCTAAAAAATTTTTTGTAGCAGACAGTAAGAAGAACTATGTTTTGTCTTTGTAGAAAGTTATGCAAATAAAAGAAATACTAGATTTTTTTCTATATTCTGTAATTCAGTCTTCTTTTGTGACACACCTATAATAATATTTGAAAGAAACTGGTCTTAACATAAGGTTTTTTTGGTTTGGACTACTTGCAGTATTTTGAAATACCAAACTATATAGACCAGTGGTAATTAGGTGTCTATTCTTAAAAGAAGTAAATTATCTATAGGTTTTACCAGAAGAAACGATGTCAAGCATCATCTCTACACAGACTAGATTTAGGTGTCAGATCTTTAGGTTGGAGGAAAAACGTTTTCCAACATACAGCTACATACAATGTATCAGTATTCACTGTGATAATAATCTGAAGGCCTTATGGAGGCACACACAAAAAAATGCAAAGTTCACAAAGGAAAAAATAAGGCTAAAGCATTATTTATAGGGATGTGCTTGGGCCCTTAAGCTGTAAATAAATCATATTGAGTTTTTTAATGTGAATGAAGCCTCAGATTTATTCCACCAAAGAAAGACATGAAAGACTGTATTGCTCCGTAAAGCAGACTTACAAAGAGTACAACAGTAGCTGAAAGGCTGAAGAGAGTTCATTTGAATGTTATTTAAGCACCAGCTCTGCAGAATTTAAAGTGATCTTACACCAGCCCGTGGAGAGCTCCAAACTGCAGCTCAGCTAAGCTTTGAGGAAAAGCTGTAAGCAGGGCTGCAAGGGTAAGGGGGGTGCTCCCAAACCAGGCTGTCAAATCCTACTTATTCATAACAGAAAGGTTACCGTGATTAAACATTCAAAGTGGTTATATTACATATCAATGAAACAGTTCTATAAACTTAAAATCCTCTAACTATTCCCCATGATGATTTTGAATGGGAGCATAAAACTTGCCGACAGGGAAGTGAGAACACTGAAGATAATGTTTAGATGAGCCACTATCAAAATAAAAGAAGGGACAGTTCCCAGACATTTCCCAGCCTAATCATAAAGCAAGTTTTGAAAATCTTAATGTCTGCTGAATAAAACATCAAGCCTCAGCCTCTGCACATACACTAAACCAGCTCTAAGCCTTAGCGTAAGGACAGTTCCTGCACTCAAGCTGAACTGACACAGTGCTTTAAAATGGACGTCTGGCTCACATTGGTGACTGCTGCATAATCCTGAGCAGCAAACATGAGGACAAATCAAAACATTTTTCCAGACAGGGCGTTCAAGATCAAAATTGTTAAGAGGGGATGACAGGTGGCATAAATGTCTCAAGGCCCTGACTCACTAGAAGCAAAATAGCAAATCAAAGCCTAAGGGGGAGCTATTATTCTGTCCGTCTCAATTTATGGTCTCTATTTAATTGTCAGATATAGCAATTGTTTTTCTAGTAAATATGAACATTTCCACGGAAGAGACGTTGCTTTTCTTTCCTGTGACAGTTTCCAGTGATCATGAAGTTAAAGGAACAGAGGAGGAGAGGCAGCAAGACTACTTAACTTAAGTGAACAATCATTAGGGACTCTCAACGTGATGGTTCATGGAAAAACTTGTAGTTGGTAGAAAGACAGTGTGAGACTACAGAAGCACATAGTGCCTAAACTTTGAAGAAAAGCAAATCATAAGTTTTAGAAATAAACCAGGCATACAATGAGTTTAACAGGCATAATGATTACTATTGTAATTTTGGTAAGTGGTGTGAGAACACGTCCTACCTGCTCAGTATGATACGTGCTGATCAGGTTTCTCAAGGGCAGATATAACTTCAGTACTTGATTTCTAAGAATTCTCTGTTTATCACAGAGATTACTATAATTTTCTCTCTTTTGTGAAATGTGAATACTTTTTCCCTTTCCACCCTTTTATGCTACTTGTCCTGTATCAAATGCTTGTTTGAAAAGGTGAATGCTAATGTCAAAGAATTTACGTAAAGGAGAAACAAAGCAATTTTTTTTCCTAATTGTTGGCATAGAGCAATTTGCCTTTTGAAACAGTAAAATTAATTGGTGACCATATTGTTACAACATATTTAAATTAGTAAAGCATTGATCCTACAGGGGAGAATAATTAGTTCTGTAGCAATACATGCGGGAGGGACTAGAAAAAATTTGTGGTAAAGTGACTCGAATTATAAGTAAGTTGCATTTCTGTTTTTACTATACATTTATTATGCATAGATATGCATAAATATGCTCAGATATCAAGGCACTCAGCTAGCCGAAATAAGCTAGCAGGGCATGATAGACAATGATTTTTTTCCTTAATACATATTGATGCAAACACTTTAAAAAAATAATTGATTCTTGAGTAAGTTTCTTCCTTAAGCTTACATATCAAACACATTTACATATCTAAAGACGGTAAACAGGAAAAAAGTCTCCTGGCGCCTGGCATTTTGGGCTAGATGGCAGGCAATTAACATATCTAAACCAACTGATAAGTTGTCTCCGGAAGAATGCTCCGCTCCAAAAAAATCGGTTTACCAGTAACTCGCACAAGGAAGAAAAAAAGGGGGGCTCGCTCCCCTTTTCATTATAAAAATACCTCTGAAAAGAACCAAAGGAGAAGCCTGCCTGGAGCCTGCCTGCATCAGCGGCCAGCAGCACGGAGGAAAAGCGGCAGAGAGCGGCGAAGCAACTTTTCTACTGCAAGAGCAGCGCGGTAATCCGACTCCTATCCCACCCCTTTTCCTTTACCCCTTTTTTTTTCTGTGCCTTCCCTAAAAATAAATCCTTGTAACTTGTTTAAGTTTCAAAACGTGTTAGCCTGCAATTCTATGCGTCGTCTCTGAAGCAGAGGCTGAGATTTCCTCATAAACAAGCGTTTCCATTATTATCCTTCCTGGGGCGATTTTAAAGAGAGAACTGAGAAGCGAAGCTTTGCATGTTGGTTTCATGCGGTGAGGCTTGGGAATTCCCCCTGCTTCGTGGCCCTGAGTCTCTGGGTGGCCAGACCTGAAGAGTGGTAAAAGAGCAGATAGGGCAGCACAGCTACTGCAGCTCACAGAGTGAATGAGCAGAGAAGTGGGACAGGGAAGCACCAGCCATGACGCTAACAGAGGGAGGAGGAAGATGATCACCTGACAGCAGAGAGTGAGGAGTTGCAGGGTATCTTGTGCTGCTGGCCGTGTTAGCAGTGTATCAAGGGGCATGGAGACGTTAATGCTCTGTGTTGAGCATGTTAAAGACAAAGGAACAAAGAAGAAGGCAGGATCACATTTTTCATTTTCAAACCAAGACTAGGCCAAATGATGCACTTTTTCTGTGTCACTAATTACAGCTCAAATAAAAAAAAACCAAAAACAACAAAAAACCCACAGATGGGCTACAGCGATGATATAATTTAAAACTTGGAGCCCCTACAGATTGATGTCTATGTCCTTTTAAAAGCATCCTGCCTAGGCAGTAAGGAGGGATTCCTAAAGCACCCAGCACAGCCCTGTGCTGACAGAGCACAGGGGTCAGTGGGGAAGCCCAGGATGCTGAAGGAGCAGCAGGGAACAC
>JAAWXA010000023.1:14953289-14969547 GCA_038090715.1 Florisuga fusca
TTAGCATACAGACATTTCAGGAAACAAACAGAGCACACTGGTGGGACTAAATCCTCCCCAGACCACCTGCCTTCAGGCCCCGGTTCGTTCTTCTTGTGTCTGTCCCAAACAGACCCAGTTTTCTCCCCTTCCCCCTTCACATCTAGTTTAAAGCCCTCTCAATGAGCCCTGCTAAGTCCTGCCCCAAAAGCCTCTTCCCCCTCTGGGACAGGTGCATCCCACCTGCCACCACCAGGCCAGGTGTCTCATATAGCATCCCATGGTCAAAAAAACCAAAACCCTGTCTTTGGCACCAGTCTCTTAGCCACTCATTGACCTGTAAACTCTTCCTGTATACCTCCCCACCCCTTCTTACAGGAGGGATGGAGGCAAACACTACTTGCGCTCCAGACCCCCTAACTAGCCGTCCCAGGGCTCTGAAGTCACTCTTCATTGCCCTGACATTTCTTGTGATGATTTCATCACTGCCAACCTGAAAAATCAGCAGTGGATAGTAATCAGAGGAACCCACAAGATTAGGGAGTTTCCTTTTAACATCTCTAATCCGAGCCCCAGGGAGGCAACAGACCTCCCTGTGGGATGGGTCCGGTCGACAAACCGGACCCCATGATATCTTTTCAGATATCATGGAGAGTTTGTTGGCAACTGCATCATCTGAGTCTCCCAGGACTCTGGGGGAATCATCAGATCCCACACACTTGCACATAGACAGGTTCCTTGGGTGGGCACAAACCTTACCTTCACTTACAGATGGAGGCACTTTGTCCCTCTCATCCCTGTCTTGTGGTTCACTAACTTGGGAAGTGTGAGGTGAGAGGTCACCAGTGAAGACCAAGGCAAAAAATTTATTGAGAACCTCAGCCTTCTCTTTTTCTGTTTTCACCAGTTTTCCATCATTGCTTATCAGAGTGTGGATGCACATGCTTCCTTTCCTGACTGACAAACCTGTAGAAGCCCTTCTTGTTATTCTTTGTATCCCTTGCCAAGTTCAGATCCAGCCACTCCTTGACCTTCCTGACCTCATCTCACACAACTGAGCAGTGTCCCTGCTCTTCCTAAGATAGCTGTCTCTGCTTGATCTGCCTGTGCATCTCCTTCTTGTCTTTTATTTTGTCCAGCAGGTCTCAACTCATCCATGGTCTCTTCCNTAAAAAAAAAAAAAAAAAAAAAAAAAAAAAATTGAGTCTCAGTTAAAAGCTCAGTTCCATTCCTGTTAGATATTAAAAAATATTTCCTTTCTCCAACTCTTCTTGCCTATTTTAAACAACCTTTTCCCTTTGCATTCTCCATTAAGGGAGAGAATATTCTTTCTTATCTTTTTGCAGTGCTTGAGTCTTTTGCCTTGTTTAGGGTCTTGCATCAACACATAAATCCAATACAGGAGATAAATATCTTCTATTGCTTACAAGATAAATCTGCTCTGAATTTATCTGCACCACTGAAATAAAATAAAAACAGATAGTACTGAGACTCAGATTATAGGGGCTTGATCTTTTTTTATGCTATATAGTCAGAACTACTTCATATAGAGAAATAATAAGCAAAGTTGGTACAAGAGCTCATGAACTGGGGTGCAGCATACATTTAAGAACTTCCGTTTACCTAAATCATACAAATATTAAAACTAAACCATACATTTCTGTAAGAAATTGTGAGATTCAGTCAGTATTGAACACCTTTTACACTGCAGTTTTAGTTCCTGTATAGAGAGGACATGCAGTGCAGTACTAGGTCCTCAGGCCAGGCAAGCTACACAAAACAGAGTGGTAAATACCCTAAACTGCCTCCTAGAGCTACACTTTAAATTAAAAAGTAGGGGCAGAAAATACTCGGGTTTTTCTGTGACCAACCTTAGCAAACTAGGTTTGTATCTACCTGAGAGTATACGTTCACAGGGTCAGATCTTACTCTAGAATATTTTCTTGTCCACATATCTTTGCTGGAGAAGTTGTTGTGCCATATGTTATTTTGCCATTAGGCTTGTAGTGTCAGGAAACTGGTATTTGGGCTTTAAACAGGTTGAAAAGGGAAAGCTTAGGTAAGACAGCTGTTATCTGTATTTATCTCAAATCGCACACTTACTGATGATTCTCTCCTCTGAATGTTATTAATTCTTGCAGATCTTTAAGCAACGAGCAAATCGTGTGCCTATTTTAAGCACACTGAGTAAACAAATCCCATGGTAAATTTGCATGGGGCACATAATTCCAGTATAAAATGCAGTTTCCTATTTGGTCACGTTTAAGTTCTCTTTGCCAATCATCAGTCCACCAGTAGTTGTGGGGTTTTTTAAGGGTTTTTAAGAAAAACAAGAAACAAAACGACAGGTAAAATGTACATCTTTTGGTGACCACCTTGACTAGAATTGGCATTGTTACCTCCTGGTTGGCATCCTTTGGTCTGAGCCCTTGGCTAATTTCCCTGTTGGAAAAAGTTCTCTTTGTTATAATAGTGATAGTTATTTTGCTTATGTTTTTGCCTTGTGTATTACAGTGTATTCAAAGAATGATGATGTCAGCTCTTGCGAGTAATAGGACTGTAATGTTAGCTAAAGAAAACGGGGGAAGTGTTGTGGAGAGTTTTGCAGACTAATGGTTGCAAGACAAAGGTCATGACCGTGTGCAGCTGATTAGCCTATAGGCGACAAGGACAAGGTGTCCTTGCCACCAACTGTTACACGAAAACAATATGCTGTGATTAGCAGTAAGTAGAATGTAGCCCCCCAAGAAGAATGTTCTAGAAACCTCAAGGCCGTCGCCTAGCTACACTCACTTCAGTAGCTAAGAACCAATGAGGAGCTTAGCTTTTGCAATATGTATGAGCTGATTAAGGACATTATAAAAATGTACCGAAAGTTCAATAAAGTTGAGACTTGTTGACCATGATAGCATGAGACTTGTCTCCCGTGGCTCCGGTTATCCCACATGTTTAGTTCTTTCAAATTTAAAAATGGGGAATTGTAGGATAACAGCAGAGGAGCAGGCCTGCGTGGGATAGATGAGTGCTGCGAATTCCCTGGCACTCACTGACCCTGAAGAAGAACAAAGAACTGTAAATAACCTAAGGAATTTGCCATCTGGATGATGTTAGATCCTGGTACCAGGTGCCTCTGATGGGAATGGGTAGATAAGGTTTTATGTCAGTAGAAAAAGCACTTTGACGTGTAAATTGTAGATCAATCAATAGATATCCGGATACTATGTAAGTGTAGCGAGCCACACAATAAATGATTCTGATTGTTCAGAGCAATCGGGGTCCGTGCCTTCATGTCTTCCGTCTCAGAGGAGTGTGACTGACAGCACTGCTTCTAATATTTTATTAAAACAACTGGCATTTGAAAATTGTAATAAATATTGATAGAAGGCATAGGTAGGTTCTAAACAGACCATGACAATTATAGATATGATATGCTGATGCCAGGACATCGGCACTGCCACACACAATGCTAATCTGACAGCGGCTGCTATGCAATCAGTCAAAAAGGCAAAATGCTTTAATTGTGGTAAAGATGGACATCTAACAAGATATTGTAGAAACACAAAGAGACATCCTAATTCCAGACCACCTCTTCAGTTATGCCTGAAATGTCAGAGAGGTTTCACTGGGCATCTGAATGCAGAACAAGATATTATAACAG
This sequence comes from Florisuga fusca, assembly GCA_038090715.1. Lineage (NCBI taxonomy): Eukaryota > Metazoa > Chordata > Aves > Apodiformes > Trochilidae > Florisuga > Florisuga fusca. The sequence goes on from JAAWXA010000023.1 coordinate 14,956,927, forward strand.
TGGGGTTCAGTCCTTGGGAAACTGGCATCAGGGCCTGCCCCAGACCCCCCAAACAATAGGGGCAGCACTGTCACTGACCCCCCTGCTATGGGTGTATCACTACGTGGATGACATTTTGTACACCCATTCTGACTGAGAACAATTACAAGAAATAATGAAGGACTTGTATATTCACTTAGAGAGATGGGGCTTACAGGTCGCCCAGAAAAGATGGAACAAACTCCACCATTTTCATACCTTGGTTATTCCTTATATCAGCGTAGCATTTGTCCATATAAAAAAATCCCTACGCCTTACCAATTTGAAAACATTAAATGATTTTCAGAAACTGTTAGGAGACATTAATGGAATTTGACTGATGCTAGGCATTTGTACAACACAGTTGACCCACTTATTTGAAACGTTACGGGATTTAAATTCTCCCCACATGCTCTCGGAAGAAGCAAAGAAAGAATGACAGCTTGTGGAATAGGCTATAGCGAAAGTTCAGTTATCACATATTTCCCCTCACCAACCAGTACAAGGTTCTGTTTTAGCCACTCCTGAAATTCCTACTGATGTTCTTTTCAAATCACAGAGTATGTTGCAGCAGGTTTTGGAAGAAAATGGACATGTGAGCAATCCTGACTACTTAGCATTAGCCAGAGTGAGCTAAGGGCCTTGAGGACCAGCTTCAAGGTTATTAAAAGACCAGCTACGGGCAAAAGATAAGGAAGTTGGCAGCAGAAAAGAAGAATAACAGGATGGGAAAGCATCACATAGACAGCGCACAAACAGTTGTATTTAACCAGTTAGATAGTGCCCCGTGGCATATGAAGAATGTGCTGTGCTAATCAGCAATATTCTTATATTATGTTATCAGCCTGACTGTGTATAAAAGGGCTATTGCTACTCTCAATAAATGGCAATACTTTGATTATATTAATCTGCGTGTTGTCCACTGTTCTCCAGCAAATGGCGCCCGAACAGGGACCATCTTGCTGTTGCTTCCAAGGAGCGATGAAGACAGCTGGAAGGAGAGGGTAGCGGGAAAGCCTACCAAAACAGCTCGTTGCCCCGACAGCTGGTAGTAGCACATGCTCATTGGAGGAATCTCCCCCTGACCAGGTGAACGGTCGGGGAGGAGATGGGGTCTACACTCAGTAAAGAAGAAGAGGAAGTAGTTAAGGTCCTCCAACATATACCCTCAAAGAGAGGGATACATTATGAGAGTGGCAGTCTGAAGCAGCTGCTACAGTGGGCTAAAGAGAGAGCCCTGATCCCAACTGTTGTTACAGCTTTCAAGCTGGAAACGTGGGAAGAAATTGGGAAGTCCCTATGGGATGATATTAGCAAAGGGTCTAAGGAGGCTGGAAAATTAGCTACCTTGTGGAGACTAGTGAAACTTGATCTCATCTAGTGAAACTTGATCTGGTCTTTTTATCAATGAAATGTTTCTTCTATGTATATGTACAGAAAGCAAACTATAACTAATTTGACATGATTGCATTAATTTATGAATTGTACCTTGCATCCTTTTATATTACTATTGTATAATAATATTAATATTATCAAATCCTGTTGTATTAATCATCATTTATCAAAAGGATTTGACTTGATGTTAAGAAAGAGAGTATGTTAAAGAAATCCTGCCAACCATGCCCTGGACTCTGGCCCAATTCCGATCATCGCTGGTCAGGAGATGAACCAGATGTGTCCTCAAAAGGTAATATGCAAGTCATCTTGACTTACTGGTTGGTTAGTATATAAGGCTGGACCCACTTGCAGCAACTTTGGATACCTCACCTACAGGTAGACGCACCATGTAGGATTTTCCCATTTACCAGGAAGGGTTTTCCAAATCCTCGCTGCAACTGGGGCTCCCCAGGAACTGTGGATCTGGGTGATAGTAATGTATGCAAGTGGTGATGTACAATAGAAGTTTGATGTTTAATGTGAAATTAAGAACTTAGCATTAGGCTTGTTTTCACGTGAACTCACACCAGGGGTTATCAACGTATTGGTCCCACATGACAAGATGCCAGCCAAGTATCTCCTACCACAATCAAGGGTAAGACTGGGTTGGCCTCTGTGTTTGCCACCAAAAAGAACTTATACCTCTGCTGCTGGATGCAATCCAGTAGGCACTGAGCGGTGGGGACACATGCCATACCAGACCTTGATGCGAGGGATGGCTTCCTCTGTTATAAGAGGGCCATCTAGGAAGGGAGGACAGGCCTAAGTAACTGGAATGAGTGACGGAGGTTGAAAGGGACCTCTTGAGTTTACCCAGTCCATGAATTCACAGGGACTTGAACTAGTCACATTACTTTATGTTTCTTCCATGTATTAATAGGAGTTGTAATATGTATTTTTGTTTGGTTTTTTTGAATCATGATTCAAATGACAGCATGGACCAGGGTTCATAGAATACAATTATCTCTTAAAAAACAAAAAAGGGGGAAATGTGGAGAGCTGCCTAGATAATTTGAGAGACCTGAGAGCTAGCGAAAAAGCAGGGCCCCATGACAAAAAGCAAAGCTGACCAGAAATAGCAGCAAGGTAAGGCCTGCTGCCAGAAAAATCAAGATGAAGCAAGGCTCATTGCCAGAAAAGATAGTAAGGAATTTGGAGGACACCTGCTCTGAACAGAGGGAGTATATATTCTATCAACTCTTGTTTTTCTCAGGATGTTCTATTGTGGGAAAGTGCTGCAAATGTCTGTAGATAGCAAGACCATGGTCTCTGTTTATTGTATCTTGCTTTTATAAACACAATCCACCTTAACATGATGCCATGTTTACTCTGCACTATAAAAGAGCGCTGATAATGAATAAAGTCAGACACATATTGCCACCGAATATGTGTCACCCAGCCTCAACTTTTTCTCCTTTCTTTTTTTTTCCTCACTGCGTTCGCAAGAGTCTTTGAAAAAGGCAGAAAATAATCTGCATACTACTAGAAGCTGGTTTTGCTATGAAGAAAAACAAGGTTAAGGGACTCATCCAGAGAGATACAGTTCCTGGAATTTAAATGGCAAGATGGGCGCCAGCACATCCCTGTGTATGTGGTCAGAAAAATTACAAACAAATCTTTACCCACTGTCACGGTTTAACACTGGCCCAGCAATTAAACCGAATAACAGATGTTTGCTACTAATCCCCCTCTCCTCCCTGATAAGAAAAGGAGACAGAATAAGGGAAAGAGGCTTATAGGTTGGAAACTAAACTACACAACTTTAATGAAACAGTAATGATAAATAGGAAAAATTACTAAATATATACAAATATACAGGAAAAATTGATACCATGTTCCTCCCTCCTTTCCCCCAATAACTCTCACGTCACCACCGAGGCTGCAGGGCAGCCCTGGGAAAGTCCATGCTGGACTCCTGCAGTCAGCAGTCGCGAGCTGCAGGCAGGAACACACAGATTTAGGCTGGCACGGATCAGGACCACAGGCAGACAAATGGATGGAATCCTCCCAGGATGCCAAAGAAAACAGAGAACAGGCGAAGGAAAGGCAGGAAGAGCAGGAAGAAGGGTCAGGAAGGATCTTTGACCCTTGTGATCCCTCAAATTTATACTATGACGTGTATGGGATGGAATGCTCTGGTCAGTTCTGGCATCTGTCTGTCCGGACCTCCCCAAAGGAGGGGTTCAGGTGGGACCTCTTTACTCCTTCTGCAGGGTAAAATGTTCCTCAGAGCTGAGCAGTGTCCTTGGGTCTGCATACCAGTCTCTACCAGTCTCCAGTGTTATCAGTCCTAGAAGCAGACACTCTCTGAGAAACTTGCTGTTAATTTCAGCAAGTGCAACTACTTCCAAGAAACTAAGCTGAAAGCAAAAATACAAACCAGAAAATCACCTTTATCCTGGCCCAAACCAAGACATCTTCTTTTGCCTCCCATCTCCATAATGCCAGTCAAAAACTGTTTCCTTTTGAATGGGAAAACCCTAAAACTAGATGAAAAACCCAGCTTACATGGACAGTGCTTCCTCAAGGCTTCAAGAACTCATCCACTATTGTTGGCAATGAATTGGCCCAAACCAGGACACCAAGGGATTAAAAATACTGGTGGCGAAGGAAATGAATACTAAGGCATCCCTTAAAATCTGCCAGTAATACTTGGAAACAAAGGTATGACTGCAAAATCCAATCAATTTGTTGCTTTGTTAAAGGGAGAAAAATAGTGGCAGAGTCACAACCCATCAAAAATAGTAAACGGGAGAGACCTTACTCTGTCACACTGGCTATGAGTTCATATCTGGTAACAACAGTTTTTGCAAATTGATGTGGTAAAAAGACTCATTCCAGAATAATTATGGGGTTTTTACTCTGCACGACTCATTGTCCTAATGACCTGGAAGGCTGTAACAATGATAAAAAAACATATAGCAAAACAGGTGTTCCCTCAATAAAATTATGAGCTTGTTCATGAAGCAGTTTTACCAGTAACCCATAGTTATATATCCACAACTGGCACCATCCCGTCATGCCTAGGAATATGCAAAGCTCTTTGGCAGTCTGTGGCCTTGGAGTCTGGCAAATAGCCTCTTTTCTTGCTCTCCCGAGAGTTCACTGCCTTGCTGAAATCCTAGATACGTGACTTGTTGTTGGACCACTTGGGATTTCTATGGAGAGACTCAATAGCCATTTAGTCCAAGGTAATTTAACAGACTTATCATCCAGATCATACATAACTCCTTAGTTTCAGTGACTATTAATAGGCTATCTACATACTGTAGTACTACCCCTCTTTCAGTCCATGTGAGTTGTGCCTTCCTTCCATATTCTGGGTTTTCCCATTTGAAGGCAAAGTGTTTGACTTTCCAGACTTAGAGGAACACAGAAGAAGGAATCCTTTAGGTCCAGTACAGTAAACAAGGCCAGTTCAGGTACTAATTTAGTTAATAAGGTACAGGGATTAGCTACTACTGGATAAAGGTCGTCAGTAATTTTATTTATAGCTCTGAGGTCCGGTACAATCCTGTAACTTCCATCTGGCGTTTGACTGGGAGAATAGAGGTGTTATATTCTGACTCACATTTGGTTAGTAATCCATATTGGATAAACTGATCAATTGCTGGTTTTATACCCATTCTTTCTTGAGGTTTTAGTGGGTATTTCCTAATTTTAACAGGTCAAGTTCCTGGTTTAAGTTTGATTGCAATTGGCAAAGCATTTTTCTCCCTTCCTGGTATCTCAGAAGCCCATACTACGGGAAAGACCTGATTTCTGATTTCCCCTGGAATCCCAGTTTTAACAGGGGTGGCTATGAGAGTGAGACTCAAAACTTCTATTAATTCATTATTATTAACCTTGAATTCAATTTTTCCTTTGTTAAATTTGATTTCTGCTCCCAATTGCTCAAGCAGATATCACCCTAGGTAGTTTGGTTGCATTTAGTATGTATAAAAACCTATTCATAATAATTTGCCCAAGTGGAATTCAAGAGGTTTTAAAAAGTGTGCCTTTTAACTTTGGCCAGTGGCTCCCTTGACCCTTACAACATCATTTCCCATTGGTGTTAGTGCTTGGTTTAAAATTGGAAATGTAGCTCCTGTATCTATCAAAAATTCTGCTTCTATTTCCTGTTCCCCTAGCTTTATCATAACCAGGGGATACCCTAGAGTAGACCCCCTCCAGGTCCTCATCAATCTTTCTTGACATGGGCCTTAAGCTTTCCTTTCCTCTTCTTCTTTCTGGACACTCACTCTTCCAGTGCCCTCTCTGTGTACACCAAGCACACTGACCCCTTCCCAGGGGCTTCCTAGGTCCCTGCCCTATTGCACCAATTTACAACACAGGCAGTTGCATTTTCTAACCAGGTTAATACCATCTTGTGCATATTTCTATTCCCTTTATTAAGCTTTCTGATGCTGTAAAAGGGACATGCACATAAACAAGCCGTCACTCCACCTCAAGTGCTTGTATCATAGAATCATAGAATCATAGAATCCTAGGGGTTGGAAGGGACCTCGAAAGATCATCTAGTCCAACCCCCCCTGCCAGAGCAGGGCCACCTAGAGCACATCACACAGGAACGTGTCCAGGTGGGTTTTGAATGTCTCCAGTGAAGGAGACTCCACAACCCCCCTGGGCAGCCTGTTCCAGGGCTCTGTCACCCTTACTGTAAAAAAATTTTTTCGAATATTCAATTTGAACCTCCTATGCTCCAATTTGTACCCATTACCCCTTGTCCTATCGCTGGCCACCACTGAGAAAAGCTTAACTCCATCTCCCTGACACTCACCCCTTACATATTTGAAAACATTGATGAGGTCACCCCTCAGTCTCCTTTTCTCCAAACTAAAGAGACCCAGCTCCCTCAGCCTTTCCTCATAAGGGAGATGTTCCACTCCCTTAATCATCTTAGTAGCTCTGCGCTGGACTCTTTCAAGCAGTTCCCTGTCCTTCTGGAACTGAGGGGCCCAGAACTGGACACAATACTCCAGGTGCGGCCTCACCAATGCAGAATAGAGGGGGAGGAGAACCTCTCTTGACCTACTAACCACACCCTTTCTAATGCACCCCAGGATGCCATTGGCCTTCTTGGCCACAAGGGCACATTGCTGGCTCATGGTCATCCTCTTATCTACCAGGACCCCCAGGTCTCTTTCACCTACACTGCTCTCCAGCAGGTCAGCCCCCAACCTATACTGGGACATTGTGTTGTTCTTCCCCAAATGCAACACTCTACACTTCGCCTTGTTAAATTTCATCAAGTTTCTGCCTGCCCAACTCTCCAACCTGTCTAAATCTCTCTGAATGGCAGCACAGCCTTCTGGTGTGTCAGCCACTCCTCCCAGCTTAGTGTCATCAGCAAACTTGCTGAGGGTACATTCAATACCCTCATCCAAGTCGTTGATGAAGATGTTGAACAACACCGGTCCCAGTACTGACCCCTGAGGGACTCCACTAGTAACACATCTCCAACCAGATTCTGCCCCATTGACTACAACTCTCTGACTCCTTCCTTTCAACCAGTTCCTGATCCACCTCACTACCTGATCACCAAACCCATACTTGATCAACTTATCTACAAGGATGCTGTGAGAGACGGTGTCAAATGCTTTACTGAAATCAAGATAAACCACATCTACCGCTCTTCCATCATCTATCCACCTAGTAATTTCCTCATAGAAGGCTATGAGGTTAGTCAAACATGATTTACCCTTGATAAAACCATGCTGACTGCTCTTGATGATCCCCATGTCCTTGATATGCCTGGAGATAGTGACAAGAACAAGTTGTTCCATCACCTTTCCAGGGATGGAGGTGAGGCTGACCGGTCTATAGTTACCCGGGTCCTCCTTCTTGCCCTTCTTGTAGACTGGAGTGACACTTTGCTATCCTCCAGTCCTCAGGCACCTCTCCTGTTACCCATGACTTGCCGAAGATGATGGAGAGTGGCCTAGCAATGACCTCCGCCAGCTCCCTCAGCACCCTTGGATGCAGTCCATCTGGACCCATCGACTTATGGATGTCCAGATTACTCAGCTGATCCCTAACCCAATCCTCATCTACTATGTCAAACTCCTCATCTATCTTGACTACTTCTGGGGCTAAATGAATCTGGGGCTCATGCGGAAACCCTGCAGGAGTAAAGACAGAGGCAAAGAAGGCGTTCAGCACATCTGCCTTCTTTATATCCTCTGTCACCAGGGCTCCCAGCTCATTCCTTAGTGGGCCAATATTGCCTCTAGTGTTAGTTTTGCTAGCTATGTATTTGAAAAAGCCCTTTCTATTATCCTTAACCTGACTTGCAAGGTTAAGTTCCAAGGAGGCCTTAGCTTTCCTAATTGCCTCCCTACATCCTCTGACAACAGTCCTATATTCCTCCCAAGTGACCAGCCCCCCCTTCCATGATCTGTAGATTTTCCTTTTCCACTTAAGTTTTCCCAGCAGTTCCTTTTTTAACCATGCTGGTCTCCTAGCTCCCTTACTAGATTTCCTAACCATAGGGACGCTCTGATCCTGTGCTTGCAAATAGTGGTCCTTGAATATTGACCAGCTATCTTGAGCCCCTTTATCTTCTAACACCCTGTCCCATGGGATTTCTCTTAACAGTTGATTGAGNCACAGCAACTGCTAGTCACAGAGACTGTCAGTGTTCTCAGCACCACTGCCATACAAAAGGCACTTCAGGGCACTGTTCACCTCTCCTCCCAGTTCCTTCCAAGAAGATCTGGTGGGAAGACATCATTGACCTAGGAGATAGGACAGGACCCTCCGTCTGTACCCGTTCACCATTAATGGAAAATGTTGCTAGAAAACAAGCTCAGTTTGACAGATGGGGAGAGTCTGTACCTCACAACACAAGCCACCCTTATCCTGAGGCATTACAGGGATGTGCTTGGGACATTTGAATTTGGTGGCTTGTCCTCAGCGATGCTGGCAAAGAGAATGAACCATCATCTCAGTGGCTGTAGACACAAGGGAGAAATAAGAATGATAACCTCAGGAAGCTGTCAGGCAATGTCCAGTACACCGAGGATGTACAAGGTGGGAGTATGAGAGCTTTTTATGCAGGCATGATTCAGTTCTTGTTTTGCTTGCAGAGTGAAACTATTTTGGTGAAATCCCATATTGTGTGCCCCGCTGAAGCACAAGAGTTTCAACTGCAATGCTACATCTAATGAAACTCTGCCTAGAGGGTTAGATTTTACCACCCTACTTGACCACTGCAGTCAATGTCAGTATGAGTCTTCTACTCTGTGAGGTTCTCATATTCCAAACACATATGTGACATAAACAAGTAATAACCTTCCAGAAGACTGTCATCCACTTCTGTAAAGGTTTCTTGGACTGTTCAAGGTTTTCTGCCCATGGCAAGCTAGTTTGAAAAAAAAAAAAAAAAAAAAGAAAAAAAATTGAAAAGAAGATAATATAACATTGATCATTCTAGAAGTAGATAAACACTAATGGTGTCTATTCAAACTATCATTGCTAAACAAATTACCAATGAGCAAATTTCCACAAATAATTAATACTACCACTAATAAATAACAATAAGGAGGAATTTTTTCTGTGTGCTTGGATTTTCATATTGACTAGACTAGTTTATGACCTACATGTCAACTGTTCACGATTATAGCTGCTTTTGTATGTAAGTGGTGTGCACTATAAAATTCATGGGATTTAAAATGCTATCTGTGCTCTGTCTTATGTTAGGGGTGATAGACACCCTTAATTTGTAAGCATTAGAAAAATGAGATGCAGTTGCAGAAAATGTAATTGGATCATCTTTGTATTTTATGTCAGCATGCCTAAGTGCTGTTAAAGGATGCACAACACATACAATGAAATCTGACAGCAAATAGAAAAGCTGTTCTTGGAATGACAAATAATGACAGACTTCACTTTTCATTGTCATTTTTTCACAGGCAATATCCAATAAACAAGAAAGCTACAAGACTGCCTTTCTTATATTATGTCTGTAATCACAGTTCCATTTGGAAACCACGGAAGGCTCTCTGTTTCCAAGCAAAGAAACATTATTTTAATCATGATCTTATCTTCACTTGTTGTTAACTTGAAACTTCAAAACATATAACATGAAAAGATATGAAAGACCCAGTTAGACTATGTTACATTTTTGAACTCAATATTAGTCTGTCAATAACACAAGCTCATCGTTATCTGAGTTGCTATCTGCATTTTTAAGGAGCTCATTAGTGTCATCTGTAGACACTGTAGTATAATTTGAAGATTACTTCAGTCTTTCTTACGGTGACAGCCTGAGGTGTCCTCCCTTCATTCACACGGTCTCCTTGCTTCAAAATAATTGACATGAGGTAAATCACTTCTGGGAGCATCTTGCAAGAACCATGCTTCCAGCTTAGCCATTAAAGAAAAGACATACTAGGTTCACCAAAGACATACAGAAGGCATTCACTCTAATGCACACACCCTCACCCTTTCTGCTTGGTTTCATGTAGTGAAGTGCAGAACACTGACTATTCAGCGATTATTAAAATATAAAAAAATATCAACACCCACACCCCCCCAATGCCCCACATGAGCCTGACAAATTATAAGAGCACCCAAAGCATTTTGTGAGCATACTTCTCCTTTGAGTAAGTATGAGTTCTATGAGTATTTGAGTTCTATGACAATTTTAGGAGGGACAGCTTAAATGACAAACAGAAAAGTAAGCAGGTAGGGAAAAATACAAAGCATTTTATCTGTATACTTTTCAAGTTCACAATGGCTTTAACTGGGAAATTCAATTTCTGGATGCTCTTGAGGATTCAGAAAGTTCTGAGCCTGGCAGAACTAAGGCAGTAGTTATAACCTGCCTGGGGGAAGGCAGCTCTGGGAACACTGGGCAGCTGCTTTTTATTTAAGATGCCACCAAAAGCCAGACCTTTTTCATTCTGCTGATAAGTGACTAAACATTTATATAGAGAGCACTTACATCAGGAATTTCAATCACCCAGCCTAGTATTTACAGCTAGAGTATACAACCCCTCACTACAGCCTACTTAAAACTGCCTATAAGAGAATTCATCACATTCTGTGCATTAACCTCCTTCTGCCTGTTTTGATTCTCTCTTAGCTGCTGTGTCTGATGGCTACTGTTTTTATCTTAGAATCAAATTTTCCTCTGCCTGAAATATATACTTATTGCAAGGAATAACTGTGTTCCAAATAAAAGAGTAGAAACTTGGCATGTATGTAAACACTTACTTTACATAAAAAAGAGGAAGGTGAGCCTGAGTTATTGTATATTTTATTTTTGTTAAACTACAGAAAGGAAGAGAGGTGTGCTGCACAGGTCCCCAAAACAGATAGCAACCTTAGGTTAAAATAAAGTCAAGATTTTTTCTGTGGATAAGCATATTCCAAATGAGAGAAGAGAAGGAAGTAGAATTCTCTTTCATTGGGAAAGACTAAAACTTGAAAACCAGGGGTTTTTTTTGTTGTTGGTTTGGGGCATTTTGTGGGGTTTTTTTGGTTGGTTTTTTTGGGGTTTTTTTTAATGGAATTTTAAAAAAATGTTGGCATATCTCATGGAATGAGAATTTGAAAACTGTTGTGGGAAAAAATTTCTGGTTTTCCTTTTCAAAAAGTAGTCAGCTACCTTGGACTCTCCAGGGACTGCAACCCACCTAGTAGGGATATTTTTTAGGGAAAAAAGGTGGACCAGCTCCCTGGAAGACAGGAAAGCTTTAGCCACAGAATCACCCTCCAGCAAGCTTCCTCTGTAAGCACTGAATGTACCAGAACTTTGTTTCTCATTCTGGTGAGGGTAGAAGAGAATGTCCACAGGGCACTGGGATATTTTATAGCAGTTATAGAAAAATGAGACTGACTTCCTTACCAGGTCTTGAAAAGAGTTTAAATAATGTAAATTGGGCTTGAAATGAATCAGAGCTTCATTCCAAGAGGCAACTAGGTGCTATCCAACTCTTGGTAGATGAAGTATTCTATTTGACATGAAAGGTGTTTTTAAACAGTTTTCTAGAATATTTCTCTTGGTTGTTCCTTTCTACATTGTAGCACCATTCCCAAAATTTAGATTCAACAGTAAGACTTTAGTTTCTCTTGAAATAACCAAAGGAAATTGTCAAAGTGTGTAAAAAAACTCCAGGAGTTGAATCACTTCATAAAAATTCTGAATCTGTTCTGGTCAATATGGAAAAGTAATTACAAAAATTAGGAGTAATTGTATGAAATTATTTAATGCACTATTGACAGCAGCAATGGCTTTCTTAATTCATAAAGTAAATTAATAGAAAGTTTCTTTCATATAAAAATATATACAGAAATTCATTCTGGTATTAAATCATCAGAAACCAATAAATAAACTTGAACATCAAATATGGCACATCCACTAGAAAGTCCTTTCTGATCATTTTTCAAATCTCGCAGAAGAGCAGATTTTGGAGTCCAAAAACAGCAAGGAAGACATTCTGTTGGACAACTATCTGGAGAGAATACCACAGGAAGAGGAAAACAGAAGAATACATTCAAAATGTTCCGATCCATTGACTCATACGTGAAAATGACAATTATCATTCCTTGTTCTGTAGTACTGGCAGAAATGTCCAAATATGAAAAACTGTGATTGCATTTATCTGTGCATCGATTGATCAGTCAGTGGTTGGTGAGGAGGAGAAAACACAGGGGACAAGAAAGGAAAATGTAGTGCCAAGAAATATGCAATGTACCATTCAGCAATCGTGTTCAGATTTATCCAGCTGCTAATGCAGTTTGAAACTAAAGACTACATTTATTTTTGCATTGACTCTTCTCTGGATGAAAGAATTTTTTCCAAAACCCTCTCAGGTGCAGGAACAGCCAGAGGAAGGGGACCTCAGCTGCCTGGCATTGGAGGAGCTGGAAGCCAAGAGGCTGGAATCAGCCTTTCCCATCAGTTTCTGGTCCCCTGGGTGTTCTGGGACCAAATTCTTTGCTGTCCCACTTTGGATTAATCCCAGGTCTGCTCTGACAGAGTGACTTGAGGAAAACTGGCCATTTACAACTACTAGAACATTTGATCCAGAAGTGTTTTTTGCAGGAAACAATATAAAATCTTTCACTTGCTCTGCCTCTAAACAGAAAAATTCTCATGTCAGTGTTAACATTTCTCTGCTGATCAACAACAGAGAAGAAAAAAAAAAAAAAAAAAAA
>JAAWXA010000023.1:14969563-14989686 GCA_038090715.1 Florisuga fusca
TTACCCCTTGTCCTATCACTGGTCACCACTGAGAAAAGCCTAACTCCATCTCCCTGACACTCACCCCTTACATATTTGAAAACATTGATGAGGTCACCCCTCAGTCTCCTTTTCTCCAAACTAAAGAGACCCAGCTCCCTCAGCCTTTCCTCATAAGGGAGATGTTCCACTCCCTTAATCATCTTAGTAGCTCTGCGCTGGACTCTTTCAAGCACTTCCCTGTCCTTCTTGAACTGAGGGGCCCAGAACTGGACACAATACTCCAGGTGCGGCCTCACCAATGCAGAATAGAGGGGGAGGAGAACCTCTCTTGACCTACTAACCACACCCTTTCTAATGCACCCCAGGATGCCATTGGCCTTCTTGGCCACAAGGGCACATTGCTGGCTCATGGTCATCCTCTTATCTACCAGGACCCCCAGGTCTCTTTCACCTACACTGCTCTCCAGCAGGTCAGCCCCCAACCTATACTGGGACATTGTGTTGTTCTTCCCCAAATGCAAAACTCTACACTTCCCCTTGTTGAATTTCATCAAGTTTCTCCCTGCCCAACTCTCCAGCCTGTCTAAGTCTCTCTGAATGGCAGCACAGCCTTCTGGTGTGTCAGCCACTCCTCCCAGCTTAGTGTCATCAGCAAACTTGCTGAGGGTACATTCTATACCCTCATCCAAGTCGTTGATGAAGATGTTGAACAACACCGGTCCCAGTACCGACCCCTGAGGTACTCCACTAGTCACACATCTCCAACCAGATTCTGCCCCATTGACTACAACTCTCTGACTCCTTCCTTTCAACCAGTTCCTGATCCACCTCACTACCTGATCACCAAACCCATACTTGATCAACTTATCTACAAGGATGCTGTGAGAGACGGTGTCAAATGCTTTACTGAAATCAAGATAAACCACATCTACCGCTCTTCCATCATCTATCCACCTAGTAATTTCCTCATAGAAGGCTATGAGGTTAGTCAAACATGATTTACCCTTGATAAAACCATGCTGACTGCTCTTGATGATCCCCATGTCCTTGATATGCCTGGAGATAGTGACAAGAACAAGTTGTTCCATCACCTTTCCAGGGATGGAGGTGAGGCTGACCGGTCTATAGTTACCCGGGTCCTCCTTCTTGCCCTTCTTGTAGACTGGAGTGACATTTGCTATCCTCCAGTCCTCAGGCACCTCTCCTGTTACCCATGACTTGCCGAAGATGATGGAGAGTGGCTTAGCAATGACCTCCGCCAGCTCCCTCAGCACCCTTGGATGCATTCCATCTGGACCCATCGACTTATGGATGTCCAGATTACTCAGCTGATCCCTAACCCAATCCTCATCTACTATGTCAAACTCCTCATCTATCTTGACTACTTCTGGGGCTAAATGAATCTGGGGCTCATGCGGAAACCCTGCAGGAGTAAAGACAGAGGCAAAGAAGGCGTTCAGCACCTCTGCCTTCTTTATATCCTCTGTCACCAGGGCTCCCAGCTCATTCCTTAGTGGGCCAATATTGCCTCTAGTGTTAGTTTTGCTAGCTATGTATTTGAAAAAGCCCTTTCTATTATCCTTCACCTCTGTCACCAGTCTCGTTGACCTGTAAACTCTTCCTATATACCTCCCCACCCCTTCTTACAGGAGGGATGGAGGCAAACACTACTTGCGCTCCAGACCCCCTAACTAGCCGTCCCAGGGCCCTGAAGTCACTCTTCATTGCCCTTACATTTCTTGTGATAATTTCATCACTGCCAACCTGAAAAATCAGCAGTGGATAGTAATTAGAGGAACCCACAAGATTAGGGAGTTTCCTTTTAACATCTCTAATCCGAGCCCCAGGGAGGCAACAGACCTCCCTGTGGGATGGGTCCGGTCGACAGATGGGCCCTTCTGTCCCCCTCAGAAGGGAGTCACCCACCACAACTACTCTCCTTTCCTTCTTGATTGAGGAAGTCTTAAGGACACGGGGTGACTGACGAGTCCTAGTTGGTTCACTAGGTAAGTCTGCCACTGTAACTACATTTTCCTGTCCCTGAATTTCCAAGGCCTCATACCTATTCTTCAAGGGCAATTGGGAGGGTGGAGGGGGTTGGGAGGATTTTTTCGTGCCCTTCCGAGGCCGGACCTCCTTCCATTTATTTATATCTCTTAAGTCCTCCCCTTCTGTCTGGTGACAGGAGGGGGGGGGATCCATCACTTCCTCAACCTCTCCCATCTGCCCCTGCCTCAGGGTGTGATTCCACCAGTCTATTTCCCTCTCGCATTCTCTAATGGTTCTCAGTCTCTCCACCTCCTCTGTCAGTTTAACCACCTGCCTGAGGAGATCATTTACTTGCTCACACCGCACACATGCGGTGTCACTGGTTCCCTCTGATACCAGTGCCAGGCACAGGCATTCACTGCAGCCAGAGACCTGCACTGCTGCATGCCTGCTTGGGAGCTCTGTCTGAGTCCCCACATTCTTTTTCACTGCGGTTTTTGGCCGCGTTGCGACCATGATGTGTCTAGCTAGTAGTTGCTAGTAGTTGCTAGTAGTTGCTACTAGTTGCTCCCTGCCTGCCCTCGCGCCGGCCCTGTGGAGGCTAGCTGCCGCTCCCTGCTGTGCTGCCGCGTGCTCAGAGTCAGAGGAGGCTGCGAAATGGCCGCTTTTTAAAGCTTGCCGCCCTTCACAGCCCCGCCTCCTGCCACGTCAGCCCTCCTTATCCTCGCTGAGACTCGGGTCTCCTCGCTCTGCCCTGGCTTCACCGTCTCTGGGAAGCCCAACTCCTCTCAAATCCTCTGCGATTTAAAGGCACAGCTCACGCCGGTGCCGGTGCCGCTGCCGCTCCCTGCTGTGCTGCCGCGTGCTCAGAGTCCAGAGTTGTATCCTTCTCCCTGCTGCCGGACTGAAATCCACTTCCTCCGATGGCCCCCTCGGCCCCGCCTTTCACTCCCCTCACAGTGGGGAGGGGGAGCTGAGGATACTCCCAGCTGCACATCTTCCACACCCTCATCCCCTTTCACCCACTTATGACAGTCTTTCTTAGTAGTTTTAATCCTCCTTAATACCACACTTACAAAATAAAAAGCATTCATGTACAGAACCTACTGTAGTGGTTAAAAGTTCAATGGAGGCCTTCAGTCACCTGTGATCAATCGTAAGCTGCCTCTGGCCGTTTGGCACTTTAACTGCCCATACTGGGCAGTCATGGGAAAAATCTACATTACTGATAATACATTTTCCCTTAAATCTGCTACCACTCTGTCAATTCCTGTCTTGCGGCAGATACCATATAGTATTGCTATATTGAGGGTAGAGGCACAGATATCTGTAGCAAGCAGTAATTTTCACTGTGGGGCAGTCTACTATGCTGCTGTTTATTTTGCAGCTACCGAACATTAGCGCCCCATTGTCATTAGGATGAGTAAACAGACTTTGTTTGGGATGCTAATGAATTGTCTTGCTCTGAGAGCCATAGTAAAGCTTAACTTGGGGAGATTCCTCCAGACACCTAGAATACTTGTCTTATTTTCAGTTTCAGTTTGCAGTTTTCAGGTTGTGGATGCTTTAGAAAGTAATAGATGATGTTCCTCACCAAATTTTCTTTAAGTACCCCCATTTGAGTCAGTCCTACTTTCCTAGGACAAAAAAAACAACAATCCCAGTGACAAAAATCATAATCACTAAATCTTACAACCACGTGTTTTTTTGCACTGCCTACAAAGGATCTCATAAGGTGGGTCACAACTATAATCCCTGCAGTGATTGATAAAGGCTGACACCATGGGGGCTTTGAACATCAGCATTTTATTTATGAGACATGTCTGCTTTTATACTGTCATTATCCAGTCATACAGACACATTTTATGACTGGTTATTATGAACTGTTCGTGCACCAGAAATCTGGTCATGCAAAGCAGAGGCTCCTCTAATTGGTTAATCTTCCTAATCAGTAGAATATGTGCTGTTGTTACTCTTGACAAGCTTTTGTTATATCTGTTATCTGCATTTTTCTTACTTAAAGTTTTTTATTTCTTTTGCTTTGGGGGCAAAGCGCTAACTCCTCTAGGCTATAGTTTCCATAGCCTAAAACACTGTCTGCTACAAATCGCCAAAAAACATATAGCAAAACAGGTGTTCCCTCAATAAAATTATGAGCTTGTTGAGAAGAAATGGCTGCAGAGATTTTGCTGAAAGCCACTGCTGCTGTGGCTGCCGCTGCTCTTGCCACTGCCCCTGACTGGTCCCGCCACTGCTGTCATTCACCATGGCGCTGGCCCCGGCAGGCCTGATTCTGCCTGACGCCAGCTTCCTGCAACATATGCGCTCCCAACGCAGCTTGGTCAGCATTGGATGAGAAAGCCCCGGGTGACGGGTGGCCAATGGCGGGGGCCCGCTCACTGTATCATAGCCACTGGACTCCACTGCAGCCCCCTCCACCAGCCCGAAACTCCCCCTCGGGGCGGCTGGGTACAGGGCTGCCACGGGACCCAGTGGGCCAGTGCTGCTCTCTAATTGGTACACAAAAGCACTGGTGTTGCAGTGACTGGCACTGGCACACATAAGGGGCTCCATGAACAAGCACAGCATTTGCCTGGTGGATGGCTTCTTTGGCAGCAGCTCCAGGCTTAGGGCGCCCCTGCAGGTGTGCGAGCCATTCCACCATTCCTCTCCTGAAGACACGCCCTCCTCTCATGCCGGTCCATTGTCAACTGCTAGGGTGGGGAGAAAAGGTTCAGTTCCCCCTGCGGATCTATCCCCCCCAGAACAAAAAGACCATCAAAAAAGCTCCCCTTTGGAGCTGACGCCACTACCCCATGGGATCCCCAACAGGGATCAGGGTTAGTGGGGTTGGTGTCAAATTTCGAGACTGCATTCTCCTCAGGCTGTGGCGAGTTACCTGTTTCTGACACCACGGGGGAGTCGTTAGAAGGCTTAGAGCCCACATAGCATTTAAAAGTATCAAAGAGTGTACGCCAGGGTCCCAACAATGTGGTAGCACTTTTGTCATACCATATTGCTAGATTCCACAATCAGCCCCTGATTTTGTGCCACATTTCTGAAACATACCCATTCTGTGTATCCAAGGAGGGCTCCTGTTCCTTAGCCCATAAAAGCAAGCACTTCAAATCTGTGCTAAGTTCTGACCTTGTTTTTCCAATATGTGCCAAAGTATGGTCAGAGCATCTTTTTGCTCATTAGGGATAAGGTTCCCCATTTTATTCTCAGCTGCTTAACTACTGTCCTGCAGTGAGGTAATTGACAGTGCATACCAAAAGTCCCTCGAGTTCAGCCAATCTACGCCACCGTGTAGATCAAAGCTGTTCCTCTCTAAACCTGGGATGGAAGCCCTGCAAAAAGAGATAGCAATGATTACAAAGATGTAAAATAACCCTCCACAGATGATGAGGAGAAAAACACTGGTATCCAAGACTTTTCCGTTCTATCAGGAATCAGCTTGCCATGATGATCCACCCTATCGGATCACCAACCATCTAGAAGTACTTATTTAACCTTGGGGTGGGCACCTTGCCCTTTACCATGTGTGAGACGTCTCTCCACAACTTAGTGGTATTCCCATTCCCAAATAAAATATACCTGATCCACTGATGGTTCTTGTCTGCACCTGCAGTGATCGGATGAACAAGGGAGTCCTGAGAAATCTCGAGGCACTCCAAAGGAATCCCCATCTCAGTTGAACTTGCAGCCAGGCAGAGCTTTTCCCATCTGGGTCACCAAAATGACATGCGGAAACAAACTTCACAACCCACAAAAGGCTATAAAGCAGCTATGTTTATTACAGCGCTGGGTGCAAGGGGGTTAGTCCCTTTCCAAGCTCACACACCTCAGCTAAAGGCAATTGTCCTGGTTTGGGCCAGGATAAAGGTGATTTTCTGGTTTATACTTTTGCTTTCAGCTAAGTTTCTCTTAAGTAGCTGCACTTGCTGAAATTAACATCAAGTTTCTCAGACAGTGTCTGCTTCTAGGACTGATAACACTGGATGTTTATAGTTAGTGCTAGAGACTGGTATGCAGATCCAATGACACTGTTCGGCTCTGAGGAAATATTTTACCCTGCAGAAGGAGTAAAGAGGTCCCACCTGAACCCCTCCTTTGGGGAGGCCCGAAACAACATAGATGCCAGAACTGACCAAACAGAGTATTCCATCCCATACACGTCATAGTCAGTATAAATTTGAGGGATCACGAGGGTCAACACCTTCCTGCTTCGTTCCTGCCTTCTTCCTGCTCTTCCTGCCCTTCCTTCGCCTGTTCCCTGCTTGCTTCGGCATCCTGGGAGGATTCCGTCCATTCCTCTGCCTGTGGTCCTGATCCGTGCCAGCCTGAATCTGTGTGTTCCTGTCTCCAGCTCCCGACTGCTCCTGACTGCAGGAGTCCAGCCTGGACTTTCCCAGGGCTGCCCTGCAGCCTTGGTGGTGACGTGAGAGTTATTGGGGGAAAGGAGGGAGGAACCTGGTATCAGTTTTTCCTGTATATTTGTATATATTTAGTAATTTTACCTATTTATCATTCCTGTTTCATTAAATTTGTGTAGTTCAGTTTCCAACCCATAAGTCTCTTTCCTTTATTCTCTCTCCTTTCCTTATCAGGGAGGAGAGGGGGATTAGTAGAAAACATTTGTTATTCTGTTTAATTGCTGGGCCAGTGTTAAACCGTGATAGATTTATTGGCGCCCAACGCGGGTCAAGAGCTAATTGGCTCGAGTCCAGTTCAAATTTTGATTAATTTGCCTGAATAGTTCTAATTCCAACTCCAGTGGGAGAATGGCTTTGCTAAGCTGGAATCAGACCTTTCTCTTTGGAAATTTCACAGGGTTGGATATTAAACCAATTGTGCCATACCTTTGGATTTCAGGGTTTGTGATATGTGTTTTTGCAGCTGGGATTTGTGTTACTTTGTGGTATATTTTTCGTAAGAAATGCTTAAGAACCATCGTTCCAATATGCTCCTCAATATTGATGTATATCATGGTGCATGGTGCAGTAGTGTTTCATACTAAGATAAAAAACTTGGTTGGTAATTACACTTTCAGTTTTAATTTGGGAAATTTTACCACTCCATCGTCTTTTGCGCTGACTCCACCAGATTTTAGTAGCAATAGTATTTCTTTTCTCAGTCTTCTGGTGGGTGTTGTTAACTTTTCTCATATATTGGTGAGAAGTAAAACAAAAACCACTATCATGAGAATGACCGTGCCTTTTCGGAGGCTGAGAGTTGCTGTTCGGAGAGTGAGGGCTGCCCCTCGTACAGAGAGCAACCCCCTTCTGCCTCTGCAGCCTCTTCTCGCCCCCCCTCACGCAAGGGCACAACTCTGATACAGCCGGCGAGCATTGCCAGTGTATCTGCTACAGCTGCAGCTGCTGCCTCTGCCCCCACAGACACTGTTGCTGTTCAGAAAGTGAGCCCTGCTGCTACTGCTGCAGACACCAAAGCCTCTCCCCCTCAGCCCACACAGTTACTTGTTTACCCTGTGAATAGGAGAAAAGCAAAATAATGCAAATCAGAAACTAACCTTAACCCTTCAAAGTCTGAACAAGATGACCAGGTGATAGAGGAAAGAGAGGATACTGCCTCTCCTCCTAAAGCACCTAGAGCATCTAGAGCAGAGTCAGATGACGACGACTCAGATTCCGAATTTGATCACACCTATTCCATGAGGGACTTGTGTACTCTGAGAAAAGACTTCAGCTGTTTTTCAGGTGAACCACTTCTCACTTGGTTACTCCGATGCTGGAACGATGGGGCTGCTACCATAGCATTAACTCAGAATGAAGCCAGGCAGTTAGGACCCTTAGCCAAAGCTGCAGGTATTGATTGGGCAGTTTGGGGAAAACAGTAAACACACCAGCCTATGGAGACGACTCTTGTCAGCTGTAAGGAAGAGACATCGCTACAAAGACGAAATAGACTGCCCCCAGATTAAAGTAGCCACACTTGAAAAAGCTATCAGGTATCTGGAAGAATTGGCCATACGAGACATGATCTATACTGATGAAAACATTGAAGATCCTTATCACATGCCATGCCCTAAACCTATGTTGCGAAGGTTTATCCATGCTGCACCACCGCCTTTTAACCATACACTATCAGTAATGCTATTTGCTCCTGGAGATTTGGAAGGAACTGTGGGTGAGATGATTAAAACAGCACGAGAATATGAGGATGCTGTCATGGCCCCTCGTCAGGCCTGGGTCTCAGCTGTAAAGGGAACAGCTGAGAAACTGCACCTACCCTATTTTCCTCAGATAGGAGGAGGACGCTGCATTGCAGCCATTAAGAGGAGACGCCCTCCTATGAGACAGAATCGAGAGAAACAGAATTCAGCAAGAGGAATCCTATGGACAATTCTGTGTGAGTGTGGAGAGGACATGAAAAAGTGGGATCAGAAACCTAATGCTGTCCTACTGGATCAAGTATTAAAGTTGCTGAGTAAGACAAAGGCAAAAGGAGGTCCTTCTAAAAAGAAGTCTGCTCAAGTCTCCAGTGTGCAGTTACCTGATCCAAATATGCTGGTGACTCAAGATCCCTGTACCTCAGGTGTGAGTAATGGGGATGCAAACCCCAGTAATGCATGTCCTGAAAATGTTGTAAGTGCTCAAGCTTAGAGGTGCCCTGCCTCCAGCCAGGTGGAGGAGAGGGACAACTGAATTTATTGGATTGTGTGGATTCGATGGCCTGGCACATTAGAGCCACAAAAGTATAAAGCCTTGGTGGACACTAGTGCACAGTGCACCCTAATGCCATCGAATCAAAAAGGCACAGAATCCGTCACTATTTCTGGAGTGACGGGGGGATCTAAAGAACTGAGTATTGTGAAGGCTGATGTGAGTGTCATTGGAATGAAGTGGCATAAACACCCTATAGTGACTGGTCCAGATGCTCCGTGCATCCTTGGCATAGACTACCTCAAGGGAGGTNCATCTGGTATCGGTGGTCCTTTGGTATTGCATCCATAAAGACTGAGAATACAGAATGGCCACATGCTTTTTTTGGCCTTTCAGGTAACTCCTTTTTAGTGGGACTGCTGAAAACTATAAAACAGCTGGTGCCAATTGCTACTTCTATAGTGCATCGAAAACAATATCGCATCAACAGAGAGCTGTGATCCCCATTCACAAGCTGATCCGGCAACTAGAGAGCCAAGGAGTGATCATCAAGACTCACTCACCCTTCAATAGTCCTGTATGGCCAGTGCGAAAGCCTAATGGAGAATGGAGACTGACAGTGGACTATCGTGCCTTAAATGAGGTTACACCCCCACTAAGTGCTGCTGTGCCGGACATGTTAGAACTTCAGTATGAGCTGGAGTCAAAGGCAGCCAGGTGGTATGCTACTATTGACATTGTCAGCACGGGTTTGGTTAGCAAGGTAGGAGGAGAGATCCACCTTGCACCCAGCATTGGAATAAAACATACCTCTCTATAACTTTCCAAGTTGTAGAGTTGTCTTTCTCCAAGTCTAATTTGCAGGACCCTTCTGCACCCGGATGCAGGATTGACTGGGAAACGAAAGGCCCAGGTATGCCCCAAGATTTCTCTGAGGGATTCCGCTCCTTGCCCCTCACTGCTGGGGTGGACAAAAATTGCCTACAGATAGCGGATAAGGTATGTTTGTTAGATTTTAAGGTATGGAGACCTGTAAGTTATAAGGACGCTTACACCAGGTCAAGGCTGCCAAGAAAGTGCACTAGAGATGCCTAGTGCAAGGCAGACCTCATTGGGTAAATAGGGAGGTACCCAAAGGACCCGTTGATGACTGTGTAAGAGGCAGGAAAAGGGTAGCAGGAAAAAACAGCTGGTGGTATAACACTTTCACCACCGCAGCCTGGGTTTGATTCCTGGCCGGGGAACCATGGTGTGGTTATGTAATCGAACTGACATCTAACTTAGGTGTTTGTAACAATTGTTTGTCATTGTTGTTTTATGTCAAATGTGAGTAGTGAGTGAGATGCAAAATGAGTGCTGAAAGTATTGCAAGTGTATGTATGTTTCTCCTTTCATCCTGGGAATGAATGTTATCAGAAGTACGCTTTGAAGTGTAGATTTCGGTCTAATTGGGGCAATTAGTGGTCAAAAGGTCAAAGTTGTAAAATTTTATGTGCTAGCCTGGTTTTAATGAATATACCGTATGATAAAATTGTAAAACCTTCATTCTACGAAATCTTCCAAATAACCCAGGACACTGAGATCAAAAGGAGTAGATTAGGCGTTGGGGGTCATTGTATACCTAAACAATCAAGAGAGTCAGGAATATATCGAGTCATTAGAGATGGTCTTATTTGGATTTATTATTTAGCCTGTGAACTGTACACTACTGAGGAGGAGGAGAAGTGGGTCTGTTATTGGACATGGGAAGGAACTGTACCTTGTGTAAAGCACCTGATTTCACACAGACATTGTGCCTGGGTAAAAATTTGCTGTATTGTTTTGAAGCCGAAAAAGGCCAAACAAAACTGTTTAGAGATAGAGTTTTGTGCCTTTAAACAGAAAGGTATTTATTTTCAGCGCAGGAGAATCCCCAGCTAGCACTGGAAAGAGGATTCCAACATGTTACCCAAAAGCCATGTGATTTATACAGGTTTAAGAGGAGGTGTTATCACCTTCACATACTTATTCATGAGATTGCATCATGTCATTACAATATTCATGATAGGTGGAGCTGGGCAGAGTCTGGGTGGAGTCAGGTGTGAACCTTTCACCCTCCTTGATTTTGGGGCTCTACTTTTTTGTTGTAAAGTGGTATCAGGCCCTAGCGATAACTTTGTCTTCTATCCACTATTTGTGACAGCTTTATGTTCTCTTCGTGTAGGTGTTTACACCCCTCTGGTGCCTAACTAGCCTTGATGGTGTTTTTCTGTCTTGGGAACAGGACTTACACTCTTATTTATCTCCGGAGTGGGGTTAGCCTGTTTTAAGGCTTTGCTTTATAAAAGTTAACCCTATCAGGGTCCTGCTGCCCTGTTTCAGTTTTAAAGAGGTGGTTTATCATTCTTCCTCACTATTGATCCAAGGTGCCATAATTGTTGCTATGAATATAATGGAAATGCTGATGTAATACTGATCTTAAAGGCGGATTGACGACAGATTTTGTCTGTTGTGTGTGGCTGGCAATTTGAAATACATGAATTTTATCATGTCTCAGAAAGTAAGTGGAAGGAATTTGTGGAAGGTAGTAAAATGGGGGCTGCCAGAGCAGCCAGAGTGGGAAAGTTATCAAGAAAAGTCCCTTAGGGTTCATTTTGGCATGTTGGAAAGACATTGTTGGAAATTATGGAATTCCAACTACATTTCCTTAACCGTCCCTGATTTATTTTCCCATTTTCTCTTTCCAAAGCCAAAACTAAGGGATTGTTTGGTGGAGTCATGTCACAATCTCTCTGCCACTCCTGGTGGTTTCTAAGAACAAAAACCATATATACATAGGATGCCTCATCCCACTTTTTATTCTTTCTCAAAAACAACATCAGCTGTAAAATGGTGTTATAATCTATGGACCCATTCAAGGGACACTTAGCCCCATCTTTCAATTTATAGAGCAGCCAACACTGATTGCAATATTTGACAAGAGCTTTCTTGCTTTCTGTTTCATCTGTTCCAACAATGTCTTTTCAGTGTGCCAAAATGCACCCTAAGGGGCTTTTCTTGAGAACTCCCCCACTCTGGCTGCCCCCCATTTTATTTTCTTTTTTCCTTCCTTCAACCTTTGCAACAAATTTCTCCGAGAGAATCTCTGAGATCTCATGAACTTCAGGTATCCCCAATTCCCATCCACACACAACAGCCTAAATCTCTTGGTTATCTGCCTCTAAGGTCGGTATTGCATAAAGAATTCCAGGGTATTTGCAGTGACAACCCCAACAACTCGTATCAGCGTCTTGGCAAAATTGATAAACCACCTTTTTACAAACAATACATTGATTTTTTTTATCTAGGCATAGTGTCTGGGTAAAGTTTGGTGCTTTATACAAGGTATTCCTCCTTTCCACCCCCACCAATGGACCCACTTCCTCTCCTCAGTTTCAGTACTGTACAGTTTAAAGGCTAAATAATATAAAAAATACCAACCATTCCCATTAGCTCGATATACTCCTGATCCTCCTGACTGTACAGGGATAATATGATCCCCCAGCGTTGTATTGACTCTTTTTCAGCACAGTGCCATGGGGTATTTGGAAGAACTTATACAATGAAGTTCTTAAATTTTCAGCATCAGTTATATTCATTAGAACTCTTTTATCACATGCTTTGCCCCTTCACATTGCAGAGGGATGGTTAAAAGGGCTCCACACTCACTTCACAACTATGTTGTGTCTCATTCATTCACACACACAGTCACCACTATCACCACTGCAAAAAGACAAGCAAAGTTACGAATACCGAGTTTACAATCATGATTCCTGACCAGGAATCTAAGCCAGGCCAGGGTGGTGAAAGCACCAGATCCAAACCATTACACCACCACCTGGTTGTTTACTCTCACCCTTCTCCTGCCTCTTATACAATCATTGGCAGGTCCCTTGGGCCCTAGCAATCACCCTTCCCTTGTGGGTTCCCCCTATTTACCCAATGAGGTCTGCCGTGCACCAGACGTCTCTGTGTACTGCCTCGGCAGCCTTGACCAGGCGTTGGGCGTCCCCAACGACTTATGGGTCCCCGTACTTCAAAATTTCTTAAATATACCTTAACCGCTGTCCACAGGCAGTTCTTTTCCGCCCCCACAGTGAGCGGATAGAAGTGGGGTCCCGCCAAGAAATATCTGGGCGTGTGCTTCGGTTGTCCATTTCCCAGTAAATTGTGAAGACGGGAAGAGAAGTGTCCTGTCGTGGTCGTCAAAAATGACTTGCAGAAACAAACTTTACAACACGAAAAAAGGTTATAAAGCAGGCATGTTTATTAGAGCATGAGGTGCAATGGCGCTCTCTCCTCCTAACTTGCACACCAATACCACAATCAGGCTTTTGTTATATACGCTGAAGTTTTACATATTCATTAGATTTTGCAATACGCCTATATGTATGCATCACCTACTCCTGCTTCTTATTAAAATTAGTCCCAAGAGGTCATTTTCATAATCTCCTCCCGTCTGCGCCTGTGCAGTGCCTCCTGGTGGTGGTTGTCGGTGGTTGTGGGGATGAAGTAAAGTGAAGTAAAGGTCATCCATGTGGATAACTTTTTACCTCTCCTTCTCCAGGCATGCGCATTCCTTCAGCCCAGGTTGATTCGGCTAAATTGGCTGTTTAATCTTAAAACTCAGCATGTTCTCCTCCCTTATATCAAAGCTGTTAGTGAGACATATTTTCCCCTTATAAGTTATAGCTACCCCAAACAATTACTGAGCTTCTTCAAACAAGCATTTGGTGTCAGTTTCTCAAAGGTCAACGTGACCCCTAAACAATTACTAGCAGGCATTTTATATTAACCCTTATATCAGCAGGGCCTTGTTTCTTTAAGCCATTCTTCCAAAATGGAAAACAGGCAGGAAGGGCTCCCAAAAAGAAGGGTATTGATGTGAATGCTGTTCTGGGCATCACTTTACCCTAGAGCACTGTTCAAAGCCCGCAGCACTTTGAGGCTGCAGGCTCCACTTTTAACATGACACTGGCACCCTTCATGGTGCGTTGTCTCCTTAAGCATGGTGCATGGTGCGTTGTCCTCCTCTACACCAGGCAATAGGACCCCAGGGGGAGCCCATGCTGATTAAAGCACCATTCTCCACTTCGGACTTAGAAGTTTGGGGAAAGACAGATAAGGACTATCGGAAAGACCCTGTAAATGTAAGCAAATATTTTTACTTTATAGTCAAACAAAATAATCCAGATTGGAGTGATATACAGTTGTTACTGGACTATTTAGCAGAAACTGAGAAACAATTGGTGGTAAAAAGAGCAAATGATTTGGCTGAAACCTATTACAGAACAACGGGGGAAGATGTAAAAGAATACTTTCCCCTCCAAGACCCCAAATTAACTTGGATTAAAAGAGGAAGAAGAGAAGGGAAGGGGGTTGACCCTTGTGATCCCTCAAATTTATACTGAGTATGACGTGTATGGGATGGAATACTCTCTTTGGTCAATTTTGGCCATCTATCTTGTCCATTCCTCCCTAAAGGAGGGCTGCAGGTGTGACCTTTTTACTCCTTCTCTCCTTCTGGAGGGCAAGATCTTCTTCAGAACTGAGCAGTGGCCTAGGTTCTGAATACCAGTCTCTAGCAGTAACTATAAACATCGAGTGTTTTCAGTCCTAGAAGCAGACACTGTCTGAGAAATTTGCTGTTAATTTCAGCAAGTGCAACTACTTACAAGAGACTTAGCTGAAAGCAAAAGTACAAGACAGGAAATCACCTTTATCCTGGCCCAAACCAGGACATCTTGGCAAAATCATGACTACATGGGATGGCAAAGCCACTGCTACCCTGCGTGCAAGAGTACAGGAGGTGCAAGATAATACCACTGGGGGTTGTGCTTCCAGATGGATGGTTGCTTCCAATCACGCGACTTCCTAACACAACGCGAACTGCTGATTTAATCTCAAGGGTTAATTGGTCGCAAATTCAGAAGGACGCTATCCAGAATAGAGATTATGATTTGTGTGCAGACATCGAAACCCTTCCGCAAGCTTTCCCCATGACATACGAAACGGATGATCAGGGAAATATACAAGCACACTCTGGCCCTTTAGATTGGAAGCACCTCCACCTCCCTCCTTCTCTCGCTTTTCATACGTGCTGTCGCCAAAATGTCTTTTGTAGTTACCGTGGCAGAGGCAGCTCTTAAAGGGGTGAGGGGGGGGTATAAGTTCAGATGTTTTTCAACATTTAATAACCCTGTATCGAAAGTGTTCTCATCACTTGGAGAAGCAAAGTCCACTACTGACGAGCTTTTGTGTGAAGTTTCAGAGTCAGTTAACAATGTATTGGTCGTAGCAGGTATATCGATAAGACCAGTCTGTATTACTGCATCATGAAAAAGAGGTTTGGCTGTGGCAGCCACGCTCTCTGTGGTAGGTACAAGCAGCTTGGCTATGGCTCATGCACATTCCGTGGCAAATGACATGAGATTTTTTTCAGTCTTTTCCTTGTCACCAGCATTCTGAGACTGCCTTGCTTCTCGAGTAACAGGGCATGAATCAGATAGCATCGTCACGTTAATCGGGTGAGTATATAATATGCTCATAGCAGTCATTAGCATTCTCCATGTTATGAAATGATCGGGTGAAAAACCTTGACCAGAGACCTGCACCTTTGTCAATTTGTCATGCACTTTTTGCCATTCCATAACTGTTTTAAATCTCTGATTCTGGATACCATGGGCAGTTACAATGTATCCATAGTAATAAAAAAGTCAATTTCTGGGGCTTTATCTTGAACCCTTGTTCCCTTGTTATATGCAGGAAGACTTCATGATGAAGCTACTGGGATCGAGTCACTGACCCATCTTAATTCTTCCCCTGGCCACAATCCTTGATTGCCTTTTCTCAAGGACGAATATGTCTTTGCTTACCTTTCCGTTCGGCTTTACTTTCTTCCTGAAAGCGTGATACAGAGCGCTAGATGACGGAAGAAATAAAAGCACGGCCCCCAGTTGCTGTGCACAATCAGAATCATTTATTGTGTGGCTCACTACACTTATATAGTATCCCGATATCTATTGGTTGATCTACAATTTACACCTCAAATTGCTTATCCTACTAACATAAAACCTTATGTACCCCTTCCCATCAGAGGCACCTGGTACCAAGACGTAACATTGTCCAGATGGCACATTCCTTAGTTTATTTACAGTTCTTTGTTGTTCTTGCAGGGTCAGGCCTGCTCCTCTGCTGTTCTCCTACACCGTTACTAGAAGATTAACAAATTGTTCAAAAGGCTTAGTGACTTGCTGATAAGCCTGCAGCTCCCAAGTCAGATGCATATGCATATCTAAAAACGGTCTTGTTCCTACCATCATTTCAAAGGTAATAGGTATATTTGCTTGTTGATTTCTTCGAGCTTGATCAGTGCAAAGATCATGATAATACATTTTCCAGCGCAAGTAGTCACCTCCATCTAGGGCAGTACTAGCCGGTATGTTCCAATCATAAGGGCACATAGCTTCAGCAGCTACCAGTTTGAGTATAGTAAGTACATAAAGCATAGTAGGACAATATATAGCTACAGCTTGTTTTAAATCTTTCAGTGTCTTTAAAGGTATAGCTCTATTGTCGCAAGAGGGCTTGGAGTAATTGCCAACACAATCAATATGATTGAAGCAAATCTCGTTTATTCACCTCCGTAGCAGTTCTTATATACACTCAAGCTTGTTACTAAATATAGAACATTAATTGATTGGTCATTATGCAGTGATCACATTCCTGACAATTAAGCTAATTGGTTAAAGGCTATTGTCCATGCCCCTGCCGGACCATCCAAACTGAAAAATATTTGCTTCTGTCGTTACCCTGTTACCTTGTTTTGCTACAAAGACAGTTCCGTTATTATCTCCATGCCAAGGTCAGTTCGTTAACACATTCCTGAACATGGCTTGTTCAGTACATGTCTGCTTCTATGGAAAAACCCCATAATTCCCCCTTTTTGTTTTTGAACAAGCCATATTTCATTGATGGTCTTTGAGAAGGCCCTGTGAAGGCAAGAGGCAAAAAGGAAAAGGAAGAAACAAAAACCATCTTATTTTTCTAACTAACAGGCTAATTTTGCAAGCTTATTTGAGGTGTTTCCAGCAGTTAAGATTGCAGACACTAAAAATTTCTTCAGGTACTTAAAATTGCTAAAGCAAATCTAGCATATTCACTCAAGAGCTCAACACTGTCACCACAGGTGGGCAGTCTCAGGGTCCCTTTTCGCCTTTTCATTTGTTTCATTTTGTTTCAATTTGTTTCATTTTGTTTGGTAAAACTATAGGACAAGGACAAGGACACATCGGTCCCAGTCCAGTCCCATGCCGGCTACAGAATGGACTGAGTGCCTGATAACCTTCCATGCCCGTCGAGTATGTCCAGCCCCTCGCCATAGTCTCACCAAAGACAAAACATATTTGTGTCCAGTTTCAAGATTTATTGCCCACTGATTGCTATCCCAATAAATTGAGGTCTCAATGATCCCATGACAAACTAACATTCAAGCCTTGTATTAACTTTACTGCACACTCTGCTATTCGATCAACCTTGTTACATGAACCTGTACTGTAATTACTAAGACTATTCACATATAAATATGGTAACCTTAATAAACACATCCTAAAAGGATCAATGACAGAAGCCATTGCAACACAAAACTCCTGGGTGCCTATTTGATTCACCCAGGTGACCCACGTATTCTGCCTGGGATTGACATTAAGGACTCCAGGCAACAATGAGACTGAATTGATCAGTAGGCTTAAACATATGAGTCCAAGTCCAGCTGCTGCCGTTTCGGCTTGTTGTTTGGGCTCAGTTCCTTGTGAGGCTTGTCTGCTGCTGCCAGATAGGGTTTGATACAGCGTAGTGGATACCAGCGAATACTGGAATCTGTGGAGACAGCAGCATAACCTCGACCCGTTAATAACAACATACCCGGGCCTTTCCATTCTGCCATTCCTGGTTCCTTATATAACACTTTCCCTTTTTCAGAACTGGTACCCAAACCCTTGGTTATAGTGTCCCAGTGTACTGCAATCGGGGGTTGATCCCGGTCCCCTGTTAAACACAGGTGGTTAAGTACATGTAAAGCTTTTGCGAGTCTATTGTAGACATCCAGGATCTGACCCCCTTTTTGATTTTGCGAAAGCGTTTTCAGCGTGTCATGGGCTCATTCCACTATGGCCTGTGCCATAGGGGAATGGGGAATGCCAGTGGTGTTCTTAATGCCCCATCGGGAACAGAACTGTCGAAATGAGTTAGAACAATAAGCAGGTCCATTGTCCATCTTTAACACCTGGGGAACACCTAATACTGCGATAGCTGCATGCATGTGTCGAATCACATGGCGTCCAGTTTCACTAGTTCATGCCATTGCCCAGATCGCCTGAGAAAATATATCAATGTAAACATGCACGTACTTCATTCGCCCAAATTCTGCTACGTGAGTAACATCCATTTGCCAGAGTTGCAAAGCCTGGGTACCCCTAGGGTTAACACCAAACCCTAGTCCTATACCTATTCGCTGACAGGCAGGGCAAGCGCGCACAATCTCACGCGCCTCTGCCGAGGTGAGATGAAATTGCTTAGCTAACATCTTTGCTGATTGATGGAAAAATTCATGAGACAGGCGTGCCTGTGCAAAATGATCAGGAGTGACTTGAATATACGTGACCAAAGCATCTGCACAATTGTTACCTATGCTAAGACCCTGATCAAATTGATGACTGCGGATGTGAGCAATAAAAAAGGGTGAGGTGCATAGTGATATGGACTGGTGCACTTGTAACAATACAGAATGCAATTGTTGATTCTTGAGTGGTTTGATAAAGGCACGTTCAAGCCTTGTGACCACCCCTACAGCATGAAGGGAGTCTGACACAACATTAACAAGAACTTGACTCCACCTAATCAGTGCTTCACAGATAGCTTTCAGCTCCAGAGTCTGGAGTGAATCTCTGTTCACCAGGAAACAGTTGTTTTTCCCACCTTCCTTCTTCCGGCCAGGTCATAGCTGCTGTACAGGACTTCTTTCCCGCATCTGTAAAAACTGTTATTCCTTTTACCAGGGTTTCAGAGTCAATTGGCTTTTCATCCCAATTCTGTTTAGTTATGAATTGCAACAATTTGTCTTTGGGATAGTAGACTTTTAGATCCCCCTTAAAGTCCTGCAAGGCAATTTGTAATAGCAATGAGTAACTCATCAACCAATTGAGGTAATTTAGTCGTATAGGGAAACAAATGCAAGACGGATCATTTCCGCTAATTTCAACAACTCGATTTCGTGCTTTGATAATTAAATTTACTACTGCCTCAATCCGAGTACAAATTCTGGACTTGGGGTGAAATGCAGGAAAAACCCATTCAATGATTTTGATGATAGGTTCCTCTTGGGCAATAACAGCCTTCAGGTGAGCAGATTCCAAAGATGTGTTAGCAATAAAACCCACAAGGGGCGAGCTTTCCGTAACTCGTGACATGCTCATGTTATTTATTTTAGTTCCTATTTGCCTAATTGCAGCTTTTTGATTCTCTGAGGGCTTACAGGCTGTAGATGCATCAACATCTCGCCCTAATAAAGGCATCAGTGGTGCAATATCATCATTGGTTTATGCCACATATCTTCCGAACCCACTGCAGTTCTCCCAACAACTTTTGAGCGTCTGCTAGAGTTCGTATTTCCACCTTAAGTTTTACTTTTTATGGCTTAACCATTCACTTGGCTACCTCCCAGCCAAGGTATTTCCATGGACTAGTTTTTTGTATCTTCTCTGGTGCTATCTTGAGTCCCCTGTTCTCTAGCTGATTTGATAATTCCTTCAATAGGTGATCGACATTTAAATCCCATCCTGCTATTAATATATCATCCATATAGTGATATACCAACAGATCTGAGTGACGCGCTCTGAAAGGTTGCAAAGCCCAAGCAACATACAGATTACATAGAGTGGGCGAATTCTTCATTCCCTGAGGTAACACAACCCACTCGTAACGTTCCGCAGGGGCAGCCTGTTTATGCTAGGCATTGTGAATGCAAACCTTTTGCAGTCTTTGTCATATAAAAGGGTAGTAAAAAAGCAGTCCTTCAAGTCAATAACTACTATGTCCCATTCTTCTGGTATCATTGGCAGGGACAGTCTGTCCAGTGAGTCACCCAGCAAACCACAAATTGATGTCTCGTCAGAACCTGCCTCACTGCGCGAGATAACATGGTAATGATACATTGCCATAAACAACATACTAATACAAAAGCAATAATAACTAATGTAATTGATAAGCCTTGTCAAATTGAATCTCTAAGCCATCTTCATATCCCTAAGTGGTTTAACCATTCATCTAACCCAGTATATGCAACAGTTAATTTTTTCACTTTCTGAGCAGCAGCAGCAGTGTCTGCTGGGTCAGAGGCTGCAGCTGAAGATATGTCGGCGAAGCTCACTGACTGAATCTGAGCCACGCTCCCGTGCAAGGTGTTGGTGGGGGGGGGGAAGCGGCTGTGGAGGCAGCACGGCCAGCAGTGGC
>JAAWXA010000024.1:0-15074 GCA_038090715.1 Florisuga fusca
GTATGAAAACTATTAGGCAGGATTTGTCATTACATTCGTAACATCAAAGCAACACTCTTGCTGCGGGCAGAAAAAGCTCCCATCCTTGCTCACTCCACTGCTGGGGTAGAAAACCCTGTATTGCTGCCTCTACTTGTATCAGAAGAGATGCCTACATACACACTGCAGCAGTAGTGGCCCTGTATCCTGCTTAGACAGCACACAGACGAAACGAAAAAATGGCTCCTGCAAGTAAAAAAATTAATTCGCTATCTGCTCATGAGGTGTCCACATGTTTATACATATCCTATTTAATACTTCTATAGGCAAGTATTTAACTTCCTTTCTGCATTCATGTAATTTGTACGACTGGTAACTGATACCATTACATTTTCTACCTCCAACACAGGGTTATTTTGACCAGGAATTGTGTGTGTTACACAACGGGGAGGGATAGCTGCCCAAAGGAGGTGCTACCAAACCACCAGGGAAATACCCCATTTAGAGGGTAATAGAAACACAGTATTTCAGAGCACTCCATCAAAACATCAGCATAAGATACCTGCAGCATCCAGTTGTCTCTCTACTCTAAGATTTAGAATAGATAATTAACTAAACTAGGTAATATATGAGATCTAAAGCATTATGGGGATGTTACAGTCTAAACAATGCAGTTTGTACTTTATACAGCTGTAAGTTTGGTTTTGTTACGTTTATGATTAAAAAAAAAACTTGTGAGATAATTGCTTGGCTTTAATTTTTGAAGGATGTTGGAGAGAAGGGAGAGTAAACCTGCAGGAGTCAAACAAATCCCCAGTGCTGCAGTATGTAAGGTTAACAAAAAGGACTCTTTGATTTGTTAATACAAACAAATCCAAATGGGTGTACCAAAACATGCAGAGGAATGCATTTTCATCATCTCAAATGCTGCAATTGTGAACCGCAAAACCAGAAACACCATCAACCTGAGAAAGCTGTGCTGTGTTTCCGCTATGGTGTTGAGGTCTGTCCCAAGGAAAATCCTCTCCGCTGTCGTCTCAAGGTGTGAGAGTCTTTCCCTTTGACCAGACCCTTAGACATATGTACTTTTCACAAGTACTATAATACTGTCACCATCCCAAATGTCCAGAGGGCATATAAGGATCCTCATCCATTGCTCGACACGCATCGAAGATTAGGCTTACTGCTCGGTTAAGATTAGTCATCGCCGTACTCCTTACTATCAGGGCTCCACTATGATGACATTAGTGGAAGAAATACCGAGACAATTAGAAAGGACTTCAAGGCGCCGGGTCAATTAGTCGATAGGTCAGGAGCACAGGTGGTGTTCGGCTCAATTCCTGCAGCAGCAGAGACGGATGAGGAGAGGAGTAGGAAAACCTATCTTATCAATAGGTGGCTAAGGGATCGGTGCCACCGGCAGAACTTTGGGTTTTTCGACCATGGGCCAAACTTCATCTTACCCAGCCTCTTCAGACCAGATGGGCTTCATATATGTAGCAAGGGCAAAAGGACTCTAGCCCATAAATTGGCAGGGCTGATAAGGAGGGCTTTAAACTAGGTTTGAAGAGGGGAAGGGGTTGAAACCGGGCTCTCCAGAAAGGAGCCCAAGGGGGGACAGTCCAAGCTAAGAGCCAAATCAGCAGCCCAGCTGAAGTGCATGTACACCAATTCACGCAGCATGGGCAACAAACAAGAGGAACTGGAAGCCATTGTGCAGCAGGAAAGCAATGATATAGTTGCTATCACGGAAACGTGGTGGAATGGCTCCCGTGACTGGAGTGCTGCCATGGGTGGCTACAAGGTCTTCAGAAGGGACAGGCAGGGTAGGAGACACGCAGGGGTAGCTCTGTATGTTAGAGAGTCCCTTGACTCTGTTGAAGTTTAAGTTAGTAACAATAAGGTTGAGTGCCTGTGGATCAGAATCACGGGGAAGGCTAAAGCTGATATCCTGGTGGGAGTCTGGTACAGATCACCCAATCAGGATGATGAGGGTGCTGAATTATTCTACAGGCAGATGGCAGATGTTTCAAAATCGTCGTTCCTTGTTCTCGTGGGCGAATTTAACCTGCCGGATGTCTGCTGGGAACTCCACACAGCAGAGAGGAGGCAGTCTAGGAAATTCATTGAGTGTATAGAGGATAATTCCCTGTTCCAGCTGGTAAATGAGCCTACCAGGGATGGAGCCCTGCTAGACCTCCTGTTCACAAACAGAGAGGGGCTGGTGGGAGATGTGGTGGTCCGTGGACGTCTGGGACACAGTGATCATGAAACAATAGAGTTTTCAATACTCAGGGTTGCAAGGAGGGCCATTAATGAACCTCTACGTTGGACTTCCAGAGGGCAGATTTTGGCCTATTCAGAAGACTAGTGCAGAGCGTACCCTGGGAAACAGCCCTTGAAAACGAAGGAGTTCAGGAGGAATGGACGTACTTCAAGGAGCAAGTTTTGAAAGCACAGGAACAGGCTGTCCCAGTGTGCCAAAAGGCGAGCCGGCGGGGAAGATGACCGGTCTGGCTGAACAGGGAGATTTTGAAAGAAATGAGGGCAAAGCAGAGAGCCTACCGACTATGGGAAAAAAAGGGCTAACTACTCAGGAAGAATTTAGGAATATAGTTAGGTCGTGTAGAAAGAAAATTAGAGAGACAAAGGCACAACCTGAACTGAATCTCGCCACCTCTGTGAAGGATAACAAAAAGTCCTTCTACAGATACATCAATAGCAAAAGGAGGGGCAAGGAAAACCTCCATTCCATAATAGACATGGGTGGGAATATAGTTATCAAAGATGAAGAAAAGCCCGAGGTATTTAACACCTCCTTTGCCTCAGTTTTCAACAGTAAGACAGGTTGTCCTGAGGACAGCTGGCTTCTGGAGATTGTAGAAAGAGACAAGAATCTGAACAGCCCCCCTGTAATCCAGAAGGAAACAGTCAGTGACATACTGAGCTGCTTGGATCCCCACAAGTCTATGGGACCAGATGGGATCCACCCATGGGTGAGAAGGGAGCTGGCAGAAGAGCTCGCCAAGCCTCTCTATCTTCTACCAACAGCCCTGGCTCACTGGGGACATTCCAGATGATCGGAAGTTGGCGAATGTCACGCCAATGCACAAAAAGGGCCGGAAGGAGGACCCAGGAAGCTACAGGCCCGTCAGCCTGACCTCAGTGCCTGGCAGGGTTATGGAGCAGATCATCCTCGGTGCAATCACACAGCGCCTACAGGATGGACAAGGGATCAGACCCAGCCAGCACGGGTTTAGGAAGGGCAGGTCCTGTCTGACCAACCTGGTCTCCTTTTATGATCGGGTGACTCGCCTAGTGGATGAGGGGAAGGCTGTGGATGTGGTCTGCCTGGACTTCAGCAAAGCCTTTGACACCGTCTCCCACAGCATACTGCTGAAAAAGCTGTCAGCCCACAGCTTGGACGGGGGCACTCTGCGCTGGGTTAGGAACTGGCTGGAGGGCCCAGAGAGCGGTGGTGAACGGTGCTGCATCCAGTTGGCGGCCAGTCACCAGTGGTGTCCCCCAGGGATCAGTGTTGAGCCCAGTCCTGTTTAATATCTTTACTGATGATTTAGATGAGGGGATTGAGTCCATCATCAGCAAATCTGCAGAGGACACTAAGATGGGGGGAGTGTCGATCAGCTGGAAGGCAGGAGGGCTCTGCAGAGGGACCTGGACAGGTTGGAGAGTTGGGCTGATTTCAACGGGATGAGGTTCAACACGGCCAAGTTCCAGGTCCTGCACTTTGGCCACAACGACCCCATGCAGCGCTACAGGCTGGGCACAGAGTGGCTGGAGAGCAGCCAGACGGAGAGGGACATGAGGGTTTGGATCGACAAGAAGCTGAACGTGAGCCAACAGCGTGCCCAGGTGGCCAAGAAAGCCAATGGCATCCTGGACTGTACCAGGAACACTGTCGCCAGCAGGTCCAAGGAAGTGATTCTTCACCTTTACTCAACACTGATGAGGCCACCCCTCGAGTACTGTGTCCAGTTCTGGGCCCCTCAGTTCAGGAAGGAGATTGAGGTGCTGGAGCAGGTCTAAAGGAGGGCAACCAGGCTGGTGAAGGGACTCGAGCACAAGTCCTCTGAGGAGAGGCTGAGGGAGCTGGGGCTGTTCAGCCTGGAGAAGAGGAGGCTCAAGGGAGACCTCATCACTCTCTACAATTCCCTGAAAGGAGGTTGTAGCCAGGTGGGGGTTGGTCTCTTTTCCCAGGCAACTGCCCGCAAGACAAGAGGGCATGGTCTCACGTTGTGCCAGGGGAGGTTTAGGCTGGATATTAGAAAGAAGTTCTTTACTGAGAGGGTGATCAGACACTGGAACGGGCTGCCCAGGGAAGTAGTGGATTCTCCGTCCCTGGAGATATTTAAAAAGAGACTGGATGTGGCACTTAGTGCTATAGTCTAGTAACCTCAGCGGTAGTGGGTCAAGGGTTGGACTTGATGATCTCAGAGGTCCCTTCCAACCCAGCCGATTCTATGATTGACCCATAACTCTATCCAATACAGGTAAGGCAGTTCCTTTGGGTCGTAGCAGACTATTCTGTCATCTTTTTTTTGCACAGGTGGTATTGTGTCCTATTGTGAGTACACATCCCTACCGCTGATCCTTTACAGTCATACACAGTATGATAGAGCAGAGTTTGTGACACTAATCTCCCTCTACGGGTAGTGGTTACACATTGACTGCAATTTGTGGCCAAGGTGGGTGCTAGTATCCCCATCAAAATCAAAAAGGGTCCTGTAGGGATCATGACGCTCAGTGGTCACAGCCCAGAGGGGTTGCAGCCCTCGGCAGACCTTCTTCAACTG
This sequence comes from Florisuga fusca, assembly GCA_038090715.1. Taxonomy (NCBI): domain Eukaryota; kingdom Metazoa; phylum Chordata; class Aves; order Apodiformes; family Trochilidae; genus Florisuga; species Florisuga fusca. Next base: position 4,794 of record JAAWXA010000024.1, read on the forward strand.
CAGCTTCAATGTCCCATCCAGTCTTGCCCCTTTTCCTATGATGAGCTAAATCAAGGAGCTCAAGATATTTTTAATTTCGCTCCTACCTTCACCTTATGGCATTCATCACCTGTGCTTCCACTCCCTTTTTCCCTTCCGCTGTTTCTTTAAGATATTATTTGCTTCCCTTTTAATAAAATTTCAATAGGTACCCAAATTTCTGGAGTCGCTATATGAAATTCCCCAATTATTTATCTGCTTAGGTTCTTTGCCGTGTAATCTTCGCTTTCCCAGGCTGAGAGGTGATCTTCCACTCTTTTACTGGTCCTTTAACCCCGGAGGCGTGAGTCCATCCTTTCTTGGCAGTGCGGACAGCAGTATCTGTAATTAATAAGACAAGAAGAAGTCCTTCCCAGAGAGGAGATAAGCTTTCTTTATTCCACGTTTTTATCAAGACCTGATCACCAGGTTGAAATTGATGTATTGCAGATCCCAAGGGGAGTGGTTGCACCAACTTTCCCATTTCCCTTAACTCACTTAACCGTCTTCCCAAAGTTTCTATGTATTTTCTGATGCTTTTATTCTCTGTTATATCGTATTCTATTGGCATTCACAGCAATAAGACATTCCATATAACATTTCATATGGTGACAATTCAGTTTCGCTTTGTGGGGTTTTTTGTATATTTAAAAGTGCCAATGGTAAACACTTTGTCCTAGGCATTTGAGTTTCAACCATTAATTTTGCCAATTGTTGTTTAATGGTTTGATTCATTCTTTCCACCCTCCCTGAGCTGTGCGGATGCCAAGGAGTATGATAATCCTAATGAATACCCAAAGGTTTACAGAGTAATTTAATTATTTTTGAAGTGTGCCTTGGTCAGTCGATACCATGGATTACCCCATACCTAGGAATTACACGTTCTAATAAATCTTTGCCACTGTCTGTGCCGTGGCTCTTACCACAGGGTAAGCTTCTACCCAGTGTGTTAAATGATCTACTATTACCAATAAATATTTAATTCTTCCTACTTTAGGTAATTCAGTAAAATCAATTTGTATTTTTTTAAAAGGCCTGTAAGCTATTTTTCTTCCACCGATAGCCACTTGTTTAAATACTTTCCTGTTAACTTTTTGACAAGTTAAACACCCTTGAGTGATTCATTTGCTATTTCAAAAATTCTGATACATCCATATTGCTTAAGAAATTGATCACTCAGTGCCTTAGTTCCCCAATGTGTTTGGGAGTGTAATCTTTCCAGTATTTGCCGAGCACATGCTTTTGGTAATGTTTCTCTGTTATCTGGCAATACCCATTTTCCTTGTTCAAATTTAGTCCCGATCCTTTTAAATTTTTATTTCTTCTTGGGTATACTTTTCATCTTTTTCTTCTCCTTCGTCTGTTAAATCAAAAGGTTGTAATTTTTTCTCTTAGGGCTGCTTCTCGTGCTTCTTAGTCAGCCAAATTATTACCTCTAATACGATAACCTGTTCCCTTCTGTTGCCCCTTTATATGTACTGCTGCAATTTCTTTCGGTCCCCTTATCGTTCAGAAAATCTCAATTATTAGTCCCTGATGCACCAAATCTCAAGCAGAATCTCAGTCCCTCACACACCTATCGAAACTCTGGCCTTGCCTTTTATTGAATACAATTCTACGCATATTCAAAAGAAAGGTGGATTTATGTAAAGCGGCTTCTGGAAAAGTCCAACCTGTATTATGCATGAGGCAGTTATTCTCAGGGGTCTTCGAGGGTCTTTTTCCCCATCTCGTGGTCATAAGACGAAGTCCTTAGTTCTGCATTTTCCAGCAAGCCCTCCGGGGTCCAGCACACACATGCTTCTTGTGAAATGCTGACTTAAGAAAGCTTAGTACAAGGTTTTGCAATGAATCCATTAAAAATGTTACTTTGTAGTTAATGCATCCTGAGAAAACAGTACAGTATTGTTCAGTCAATATGGGGAAGCTTTTGATTAACTGCTTGCTTCACACTACTTCAGTGGAAAAATTACATGTATCAGCTGCTTGGTTTAACCCCACATTCACATCTTTATCCAGTTACTACCTTCTGAAATTTTACTTGGTTAGAAATACAAAAATTCATCAACATATATCACACCTCCAACACTACACACTGAGTGACCTTCTGACTGCCACTCTACTCCCTCGTTTCTTCTTGCAAGCGCATATTTGTCCTTTGCATCTGAAAGAAAGTATTACACAAGTCACTGAAATGCTGAACAATGGACAGACAATTCCAGAATCTCCATCCCAGTTAGGAACCCCATCTAGAATACTACTACCCTCATGCCATTAATAAACACAGCCCCAAAACTTTAAACCCATACACATATAACCGTTAACTACTGAGAGGGTCAATCTCCTGCACTGCACAGGAAAAACCCTCTCATGAGGGTCCCATCATCTTCAAACACCATGAAAGCAACTGCCCACCCAGTCAGACTAAGGCTGCTCCACCTAAGATCACAGTACAATTGTGGCCTAAAAACTCAAGGCACACAAACATCACCAGAGACCCTTATGGCTCTTCAGTATCCACAGCTCTAGACTCGGGGCAGAGCAGCTCCAGGCCAAACACATAAACACACACCAACCCAAGACACACCACTGCAAACTACAAGATTCAACATTAAGAGAAAACTCTCAACAAGAATTACTCTGGGCTCCAAGAAGACCTACAGGGATGCAAGGGGGAGGCAAGGAGGCCCCATGGTGGCATCAAGTGCCATAGAACACTGCCGGTAACAATAATTACTCTTCAAAATAACACATCAGATGTGCAAGAAGACTAGCATCAAGACCTAAGGATGCAGAGAAAAGGTTACAAATCTGGAAAATGCATGACCAGAGACACTCTTTGGTTAATAAAGAAGATCACAAAAGATGGCCATCAAGAAATACGCAAGATGCAAGAAAAGAAGGATCCAGATGGCACTATGATGATGATGATGACTAAACACGATCCACACCATGGTGATGATGTTCAATATTACTGACTTGGTCTGAGGGACTCTGCAATCCAAGACTTTGGGGCAATAAGACCTACAGCGATGCGTCCGCAAGGCGAGGGAGTGAGGCATCGGATGCCCGAGAAGCCGCCTTCAAGACCTGAGGACGCAAGGATGCGGGGACCGAGTCCAGATGCTGATGCACTTGGCAATGACGTTTCAGAAGGTGACCATCAAGAAACTTCCAAGCCAAGCGAGCGATCTGCAATTTAGCATTGCCTTGCGGAATAACACGCTGCTGATCAGCACGGTGCTGATCAGGAAAGGCTTTCCAGGGATGATGCCCAAGATGCGGGACTTGCTCTGTGAGGACACAGAGGACCATCAAGGCCTGAGGAAGCTCTGAGACAGCAAAGACGGACAACACAAAACACACAACCCCAAACACCAAGGATGGAGCTGCCCTGCCCATGCTGGAATCATACCGGAAAGTAACAACCTGCTCCCTTCACCCACCCAAAGGGGGCTGCTCCCAGACAGCTCTCTCCCCCACACTAACTTCAAAACACCACCTGCAATTCCCAACCTCGACTCCTCTGCTCAGACCCTCCCCACCCACCCCTGGCCTCTCAACTTATCTTAAAGAGCGATAGCAGCACAAAGCCACGGTCAGTAACGAAAACCACATTCTTTGACTGGGATGTGCTTGCAGTCGCACGGTTCCTCTTCATCCCCTATGCGTAGAAAAGGAAAAAACACAACCCACAGATCACAAACAGCGCTGGCACAAGTCCCACCTAAGCCAACGCACGCTACTTCCGCTGCACTCACCTCCTCAAGGAAGCCCCATGGTATACCACGCACCTTCTCGTTCCAGAGTACAATGCTATCACCACCCTTGCTTGGGGCACCTGAAACACCAAGAGAAAGAGTTCCTGTTCTGATGATCAGAAGTCACCAGCCCCATGAACCCCCGCACTACCTGCTCGGCTCAACTTCAACGCTCATCCGGTTCCAAAGGTGGCACGCACCGTGCCTGCAAAGACAAAAGGAAACGCTTAAGAGGCTTGATGTAAAATGCGTGGCTGACCCAGCCCACCGCCATCTCACCTTCTCCAGCTGCTCCTAAATGGGTGTCTTTGTCCCACCAAGGGTGGTTGTGGCACCTGCAAAAGTCAAAGCAAAAGGCACACGCTGAGGTAGCGCCTCCAGCAACAGGCAGCCCACTGTGATGTCCACCTCCTGCTCCTTTACCTCGGCCTCTCGCCCATCTGCCTGCCATCCTCGTGGGACACCAAAAGTAGGTCTGGAGGACGCCTGGAAAACACAAAAAAAAAGGCGATGCCAATGCCTACAACGGCAATAAAACACTTGAGAAATAAACGCTCCTTCAGCACACCAGCCTTTGCTCACCTTGCCAGAGCCACCTCCAAAGAGATATTCTGCTTCCTTGGCTGCTCTCACCTTCAAAAGGACAAACAAACCACAATGCGGTCAGGGAGCCAGGAGAGGGACCTTCACTCCAACACCAAACGCTGACTAACCTTTGGATGGCGCTCTTCTCCAGCTCTGTCACGTACATCCTTGTCGCACGGGATCTGAAAAACAGTATGACACAAGTACCTGGAATACTGCTCAACAGCGCTGGACTAGTCCTTTAGCACCCTTCCAAAAAAACCCTGACCCTACAGCTCAGGGAAGAGCAGCTCCAAGCCAACACTCAGACCAATTCAAGACACAGCCCTGCAAATCACGAGACTCGATCTCAAAAGAACACCGAGTAAGAAGAATATCTCTGGGATCCAAGACTGTTGGGCAAGAAGACCTGCAGCGATGCAGCTGGGAAGCGAGGGGATGAAGCAACAGATGCCCACCAACCCGGGCTTCAAGACCTAAGGATGCGGAGAACAAGTGCTACCCTGGGAAAATCCATGACCAGAGATGCTGAAGAAGTATGGAAAAGCATTTCAGGAGACCATCATCAAGAAACTTCCCAGATGCAAGAATAATCCATGCACTGAACTTGTTGTGAAATAAAAAGATGCTGCTGACTAGTACTGTGCTGACGAGGAAAGACCTTCCAGGGGTGATGCCCAAGATGGGGGACTTGCTCTGTGAGGACAAAGAGGACATCAAGGGATGGGCAAGTGATAAAACGCTCAAGACAGACAACACAAAGTACACACCACCACACACAAAGGCTGGAGCTGCTCTGCCCACACCAAAACAATGCTGTAAACTCATCTGCCCCCTCCACCTGGCCAAAGCAACCTGCTCCCACACAGCCCTCTGCCTGATATACTAACTTCAAAACCACTCCCTGCCACACCCAGCTTTGTCCCTTCCGCCCATCCCCAGTCCCTCAACTTATCTTGGATGGTAGGGGTCCAAAGCCACAGTCATCCAGGAAAAACAAAACCATCCACAAGGATGTTCCTGCAGCCACAAGTTTCCTGTTCATCGTCTGCTGTAAAAGAAAACAAACAAACAAACCAACCACATCACCACACATAATAATTGTCACCAGAAATTTCAACATGAGCCAGCACCAACCTCTTTGAGAACAACCAACTTCTCAAGAGTCCTGTGAGGTCTCGCCCACCTGCTCATCACAGAATTAGGCACTGCAGGACTCATCAATGAAGGGCACCTAAAATACACAAAACCACTCTTTGGCTTGAAAGAAGACACCGCCTTCATGAACCTCCTAAATTTCCACCCAGGCTTACCTCCAACACCCAGCTCCCAAAACAGAGGAAAAGAAAAAAAAAAAACCCAAAGCAAACCCACACCAAAAAAAGCTGCAAAAACAAAGGGAAACACTTCACTGAATTGACATTAAACACCCGGCTGACCTGGCCTGCAACCATCTCGCTTTCTCCAACTGCTCCTCTGCATGTGGCTTTGTACCTCCAAGCCAGCGTGTGGCACCTGCAAAAGTCAAAGCAAAAGCCACATGCTGAGATACTGCTCCAATCAACAGGCAGCCCACACCAGCCTGTGCTCAGAAAAATTCAGAATCCCTTTCGCAACAACTCCCAACCTAAGCACTTCAGTTCAGTCCCTCAACTTATCTTTCAGAGGGCTGGTGTTTTTGGATCTACATCCAGCAAAACACCACGCTGTCTGATGGGCATGGTCCTCTTCATCTCCTGCAATCAGAAAAAAAGGAAAATCAGAAATGGTGTCACCAATAAGGTGCACTTCAACCATCAACAACCACTTATACTACACCCACCACCTCAAAAGAGCCACACATTGTCCCACTCACCTCCTCGATCCAGAGTTGAACGCTGCGGCCACCACTGCTTTGGGCACCTGAAAGACCCAGAGAACGAGTTACTGTCCTGCTGATCAGTAGTCACCAGCTCCACGAACCCACTCTCCACCACCCCAGCTCACCTTCAATGCTCATCTGGGTCCAAAGGTGGCACGCACGGCGCATGAAAAATAAGGGAAACATTCAAGAGAGTTGACATGCCTGACCCAGCCCACAGCCATCTCACCTTCTCCAACTCCTCCTCAAGACACGGCTTTGTCACTCCGGCACCGTGAGTGACACCTGCAAAAGTCAAAGTAAAAGGCACACGCTGAGACATTGCCCCCAACAACAGGCAGCCCAATGTGATGTCCACCTCCTGCTCCTTTACCTCGGCCTCTCACCCATCTGCCCGCTGTCTCTTTGGGGTTCCAAAATGAGGTTAGGAGGGCACCTGATAAAAAACACAAACAACAAGGGATGCGATGCTCATGACCAACCAATAATACAACACCTGGGAAGTAACTGCTCCTCCAGCCCACCAGCCTTTGCTCACCTTGCCACAGCCAGCTCCTGTGCCCCTATCCCACTTCGCTCACCGTTTCCGCCTTCAAAATGACAACATAATGCGGTCAGGTAGCCAAGGGAGGCACCTTCCCACCGACTCCACACCCTGACTAACCTTCAGATGGCGGCCTCCTCTCCTCCTCCATCCGTTTCTCGCTAGACATGGACAGGTGCGATCTGAAAAACAGGACTACATAAGTCACCAGAATGCTGTTCAGCATCAAGTCGGTCAGCTTATGGTGCTTCCCACAGCCCCTGATCCTACACAGCAGGCAGGGCAGCTCCAAGCCAAACACTCACACCCACAGACCAACCCGAGACACAGCCATGTGAGTCACAAGACTTGACCTCAAGATAAATCTCGCAGCAAGAAGAGGGACTCTGAAATCCAAACTTTTGGGCAATAAGACCTACAGCGATGGGCAGTAAGACCTACAGACCTACAGTGAAGCGTCAGATGCCCGAGAAGCCACCTACAAGACCTGAGGATGCAAAAATGCGGGGACCAAGTCCAGATGCTGATGCACTTGGCAATGATGTTTCAGAAGGTGACCATCAAGAAACTTCCAAGTCAAGCGACCGATCTGCAATTTAGAATTGCCGTGCGGAATAACACGCTGCTGATCAGCACCGTGCTGATCAGGAAAGGCTTTCCAGGGATGATGCCCATAATGCGGGACTTGCTCTGTGAGGACACAGAGGACCATCAAGGCCTGAGGAAGCTCTGAGACAGCAAAGACGGACAACACAAAACACACAACCCCAAACACCAAGGATGGAGCTGCCCTGCCCATGCTGGAATCATACCGGAAAGTAACAACCTGTTCCCTTCACCCACCCAAAGGGGGCTGCTCCCAGACAGCTCTCTCCCCTACACTAACTGCAAAACACCACCTGCAGTTCCCAACCTCGACTCCTCTGCTCAGACACTCCCCACCCACCCCTGGGCCCTCAACTTATCTTCAAGAGCAAAAGCGGCACAAAGCCGTGGTCAGTAATGAAAACCGCATTGTTTGACTGGGATGTGCTTGCAGTTGCACGGCTCCTCTTCATCCCCTATACGTGGAAAAGGAAAAAAAAAAAAAAACACAACACACAGATCACAAACAGCGCTGGCACAAGTCCCACCTAAGCCAACGCACGGTACTTCCGCTGCACTCACCTCCTCAAGGAAGCCCCACGGTATAACACGCACCTTCTCCTTCCAGAGTTGAACGCTATTGCCATCATTGCTTGGGGCACCCTGAAATACCAAGAGAAAGAGTTCCTGTTCTGATGATCAGAAGTCACCAGCCCCATGAACCCCCTCGCTACCAACTCGGCTCAACTACAACGCTCATCCGGTTCCAAAGGTAGCATGCGCCGCGCCTGCAAAAACAAAAGGAAGTGTTTAAGCGGCTTGACGTAAAATGCATGGCTGACCCAGACCACCACCCTCTCACCTTCTCCAACTGCTCCTAAATGGGTGTCTTTGTCCCTCCAAGGATGGTTGTGGCCCCTGCAAAAGTCAAAGCAAAAGGCACACGCTGAGGTAGCGCCTCCAGCAACAGGCAGCCCGCTGTGATGTCCACCTCCGCTCCTTCAGCACACCAGCCTTTGCTCACCTTGCCAGAGCCACCTCCGAAGAGATATTCTGCTTCGTTGGCTGCTCTCCCCTTCAAAAGGGCAAACAAACCATAATGCGGTCAGGTAGCCAGGAGAAGGACCTTCACTCCAACACCAAACGCTGACTAACCTTTAGATGGCACTCTTCTCCAGCTCTTGCACGTACATCCTTGTCGCACGGGATCTGAAAAAGAGTATGACACAAGTGCCTGGAACACTGCTCAACAGCGCTGGACTAGTCCTTTAGGACTCTTCAAAAAAAACCCTGACCCTACAGCTCAGGGAAGAGCAGCTCCGAGCCAAACACTCAGACCAATTCAAGACACAGCCCTGCAAATCATGAGACTCGATCTCAAGAGAACACTGGGTAAGAAGAATATCTCTGGGATCCAAGACTCTTGGGCAAGACGACCTGCAGCTATGCAGCTGGGAAGTGAGGGGATGAAGCAACAGATGCCCACCAACCCGGGCTTCAAGACCTAAGGATGCAGACAACAAGCGCTACTGTGGGAAAATCCATGACCAGAGATGCAGAAGAAGTATGGAAAAGCATTTCAGGAGACCACCATCAAGAAACTTCCCAGATGCAAAAATAATCCATGCGCTGAACTTGTCGTGAAAGAAAAAGATGCTGCTGACTAGTACTGTGCTGACGAGGGAAGACCTTCCAGGGATGATGCCCAAGATGCGGGACTCTCTCTGTCAGGACAAAGAGGACATCGAGGGATGAGCAAGTTATAAAACGCTCAAGACAGACAAGACAAAGTACACACCACCACACACAAAGGCTGGAGCTGCCCTGCCCATACCAAAACAATGATGTGAACTCATCTACCCCTTCCACCTGACCAAAGCAACCTGCTCCCAGGCAGCCCTCTCCCCGATACTAACTTCAAAACCACTCCCTGCCATACCCAGCTTTGTCTCTTCCGCCCATCCCCAGTCCCTCAACTTATCTTGGACAGTAGGGGTCCAGAACCATGGTCATCAAGGAATAACAAAACCATCCACTGGGATGTTCCTGCAGCCACAAGTTTCCTGTTCATCGTCTGCTGTAAAAGAAAAAAAACAAACCAACCACATCACCACTCATGATAATTGTCACCAGAAATTCCAACATGAGCCAGCACCAACCTCTTAGAGAACATCCAGCTTCTCAAGAGTCCTGTGAGGTCTCGCCCACCTGCTCATCACAGAATTAGGCACTGCGGGACTCATCAACGAAGGGCACCTAAAATACACAAAACCACTGTTTGGCTTGAAAGACCACCGCCTTCATGTACCTCCTAAATTTCCACCCTGGCTTACCTCCAACACCTAGCTCCAAATATAGAGGAAAAAAAAAAAAACAAAAACAAAAAACCAAACACACACACAAAAAAAAAAAAATCAACCGGAAAAAAAAGATGTGCTGACTAGTACTGCACTGAAGAATAAAGGCCTTCCAGGGATGATGCCCAAGATGTGGGACTTGCTCAGAGAGGACAAAGGTGACATTGAGACCTGAAGAAGCTCTAAGACAAAGACATACCATGCAAACTACACACCACCACACACCAAGGCTGGAGCCCATGCTGGCATCGTGTCAGAAATTAATCCACTTCCTTCACTGGACCCAAGGAGGCAGCTCCCAGATTGCCCTCTCCCCTACTCTAACTTCAAAACCCCTTCTAAAACTCCCACCCTTGACTCCTCTACACCACTGGTCCCTCAACTTATCTTTCAGAGGACTGTCACTCCAAAGCCCGGGTTAGACAGGAAAGACACAAGTGGACTGGGATAATCCTCAACTTGCAAGGGTCCCCTGTCACCACCTGTATTAAAAAAAACAAAAACAAAACTTAACAAACAATTTTTCTAAGTCCAATACAGAGCTTTCTTGAAAGGCAGTTTCAGAAGACA
>JAAWXA010000024.1:15091-25992 GCA_038090715.1 Florisuga fusca
ACACAGACCTCCTCCCAACCATCCTCCCTTTCACTTACCTTTCTAATAACTGGGGCTCTGAAGCACTGGCCAGAAAAGAGACCCACTTCGTCTGACTGGAATCTTCCCAAAAATACCACGTTCCTCCACCTCATCTGCAATAACAAACAGCAGTGCCAGCAGAAAAGGGTGCCAGCTAGATACCAACCTCTTCCACAAGATCCTAATAACCCCCGCACCCCTCCCCTCCCAGTCTTGCCCTGCTCACTTCTCCTTCCGCACACGATATGGCCGCCATCGCATCTGGCACCTGATAATACAGAGACATAACATTACCGTTCTGCTTGTGAGAACCAGACTCCTTGATGTTGCCTCAAACAACAGGCAGCCCACTGTGGTGTCCACTTCCAGCTCGCTCCTTTACCTTGGCCCCTCGCCCATCTGCCTGCCAGCCTTGCAGAGGCAAAAATGAGGTTTGGAGGGCACATGGAAAACACAAAAAACAGGGTAGGCCAATGCCCTCAATGGCAATACAACACCTGAGAAACAACTGCTCCTGAAGCCTGACAGCCTTTGCTCACCTCTCCAGAGCCATCTGAAAAACAGCATTACGCCAGTCAGTGGAATGCTGCTCAAGACATGGACAATTTCTTTAAGCCTCTTTCAAGGGCCCTTGACCCTGCAGTGCGGGCAGGGCAGCTCCATGCCAAAGCCTCAATGCTAAGGCTGACCAGAGACACAACCCTGCAAACCAGAAGACTCAACCTCAAGAGAAAACTCTAAGGAAGAAGAATGATTCCAGGATCCAAGACTGCTGGGCAAGAAGACCTAAAGGGATGCAACAGTGACACGTGGAGGCTCCATTATGGCCCCAAGAGACTTAAAGGACACAGCCTTTGACAAGAAGCTGCTCTCCAAGCTCAGAGGACAGATAAATGAGCAGTAATACAGTGGATTCAAGACCTAAGGATACAGAGAACGAGTCCCAGTCTAAGAAAATCCACAATTAGAGATGCTGACGCAGTTAAGAAGAACTTGTTGGAAGACAACCTTCGAGAAACCTACAAGACACAAGACTGTTCCACGTTCTGAATTTGTTATGCAAGAGAAGATATCACTGAAGGACGCTAATGTGATGAATAAAGGCGTTTGAGAGCCTAGGGATGGTGCCCAAGGTGCAAGACTTGCTCTGTGAGCACAAAGATGACATCAAGGCCAAAGAAAACTAAGACAACAAAGACAAAGACAGACAGCAGAAACTACATACTGCCACACACAAAGGCTAGAGCTGCCCTGCCCCTGTTAGCATCATTTTAGAATCTAACCTGGTCCCTTCACCTGACCAAAAGAGGCTGCTCCTGGACAGCCCTCTCACCTGCACTAACTTCCAAACCCCTCCCTGCAGTTCCCAGCTTTGCACCCACGACCCACACCACTAAGCCCTTCCCCACACCTGGTGCCACTTATTTTTCAGAGGGGTGATCACCTGAAGCCATGGTCAACAAGGAAAGCCACATCACTGGGCTGGGATGTCCCTGTAGGCACAAGGTTCCTCTTCACCAAGTGCCATAAAAAAATTCCAACCAACAGTAACACCACTAAGTCCCACATCAATAAACACTAAGCTCTTTCAGAACACTGAACTCCTCCAAAGAGTCCCTGTTTGTTCCACTTACCTTCCCATTCCAGAGTTGAACAGCGCAGATGTTATCACTTGGAGAACCAAAAAAAATACCAAGACAGAGCAAACAACCAATGCACCGGCCAGAAGCACCCACCCCTGCTCCTCTCACCCAGTAGAGGTCTAAGCACAAACACAGCCCCCAAGCAGACTAAGCCCTTCACTAGAGGTGGAGGCTTATATACCCTGGGCCCTGCCCCACTGCCCTTCCCACAGTTCCTTGGGAAAGCCCCCTCATCAACCTGACTGGACACACCTGGGCTAACCCAGACCCACTTGGAGAACACCATCCCCTGCTCCTGCCACAGCTGGGAGCTCAGTCCCCAGGGGCTGCCAACAAACCATCACAGCCACCATCCCCCAGGCACTCTGAAGGCAGGAAAATGCTCATTTAGACTCTTCAAAAATCCCAGTAGATTTCGGGACAAGGCTCAGAGCCAGAGAAAAACAGAAAAGGCAAGACAAAAGCACAAAGAGGGAAGAGCAAGAGAGGGAAGAGAGGGAAGAGCAAGAAGAAGGGATGGAGAAAAAAGATAAGGCCACACCCCTGGGGGGAGGAGTAGAAGGACAGGGCCACAGTGACAAGAAGGAGGCAGGAAACCAAGCCACAATCAGTGCTGCCAATGAGCATCACACCAGCCACTGCCAACCTCTTCAGCACCTGGCTCCTCAGATCCCCCATGGTGTTACCCTCATAACCCCCACACCCCCGCCTCCCATCTTGCCTTGCTCACTTCTCCTTCTGCACACGATATGTCCGCCATCGCTTGTGGCACCTGAAATATCAGAAGACACAAAATTACTGTTCTGCTTGCAAGATCAAGACTCCACATTACCATCCCGTCTCACCTCCAGCGCTCTTCCATCTCCAAAGGTGGCACACGCAGCACCTGCAAAAAACAAAGGGAAACACTTAACTGAGTCAACCTAAAATCTTTGGATGAGCCAGCCCACAACCATCTCACCTTCTCCGACCGCTCCTCAATGCATGGCTTTGTGTGGCACCTGCAAAAGCCAAAGGAAAATCACATGCCTCAAACAAAAGGCAGCCCACTGTGATGCCCACCTCCTGCTCGCTCCTTTACCTTGGCCCCTCACCCATATGACTGCCATCTTTGCTGGGTGCCAAAATGAGGTTTGGAGGACACACAGAAAACAAAAAACAGGCAAGGCCAGTGCCTTCAATGGCAATACAATACCTGAGAAATAACAGCTCCTGCAGCCCACCAGCCTTTGCTCTATGGAATGCTGCTCAACACATGGACAATTCCATTTAGACTCTTTCAAGGGCCCTTGACCCCACAATGTGGGCAGGGAAGCTCCAGTCCAAAATCTCAATGCTGAGGCCTTCCCAATACACAATGCTGCAAACCACAAGACGCGACCTCAAGAGGAAACTCTCAGGAAGATGAATGATTCCAGGATGCAAGACGGCTGAGCTAGAAGACATACAGGAATGCAACAGTGACACATGGAGGCTCCATTGTGGCCCCAAGAGCGTCGAAGGACGCTGCCTTTTACACAAAGCTACTTCCAAAGCTTAGGTAACAGGTAAATGAGAAGCCTGAGATTCAAGACCTAAGGATACAGGGAACTAATCCCAGTCTAAGAACATCCACCATTAGAGATGATGACGTAGTTAGGAAGAACATGTCAGAAGTCAACCTTTGAGAATGCTACAACACACAAGACTGTGCCATGTCGTGTATCTGTTATGCAAGACAACACATCCCTGAATACGTTGATAAGGTGTTTCAGAGCCTACAGATGGTGCCCAAGGCACAAGACTTGCTCTGTAGGCACAGTGAGGACATCAAGGCCGTAGAAAGCTCTCAGACAACAACGACAAACTGCAGAAACTACACACTGCCACACACACAAAGGCTGGAGCTGCCCTGCCTGTGTTTGCATTGTTTTAGAATCTAACCTGGTCCCTTCACCTGACTAAAGGAGACAGCTCCTGGACAGCCCACTCACCTACACTAACTTCCAAACCCCTCCCTGCAATTCTCAACTTTCCTCCTTGCCCAGCCCTTCCCCACACCTGGTTCCCCTTACTCTTCAGAGGGCTGGGCATCTGAAGCCATGGTCAACAAAGAAAGCCACACCAGTGGGCTACGACATTCCTGTAGCCACAGGGTTCCTCTTCATCATGTGCCATGAAAAATTCCAACCAACAGTACCACCAGCAAGTCCCATAACAGCACACACTAGCCTCTTTCAGAACGCTGAACTCCTCCAAAGAGCCCCCAGGTGTTACGCTTACCCTCTCATGCCAGAGTTGAACACTGCAGGTGTTACCACTTGGGGAACCAAAAAATGCCAAGACAGAGCACACAAAAACTGCACCAGCCAAAAGCCCCCAACCCTGCTCCTCTTACCTGGTAGAGCTCCAAGCACAACACAACCCCAAGCAGACTGAGCCCCTCACTAGAGGTGGAGGCTTATGTACCCTGGGCCCCACCCCACTGCCCTCTCCACAGTTCGTCAGGAAAGCCCCCATCATCAACCTGACTAGCCACACCTGGGCTAACCAAGCCCCAGCTGGAGCCCATCAGAGAATATCATCCCGTGCTCTGGCCACAGCTGGCAGCTCAGTCCCCAGGGGCTGCCAATCCCCCCTTCCTCCCCCAGGGCATTCTGAAAGCAGGAAAATGTTCATTTAGACTCCTCAGAAATCCCAGCAGATTTGGGGATAAGATTCAGCACCTGAACTAAGCCAGAAAAAAGGAGAAAAGGGAAGAGAAAAGCACAAAGAGGGAGAGAGAAAGAAGAGAAGAAGAAGGATGGGAAAAAGGACAAGGCCACACCCATAGGGGGAGGAGTAGAAGGACAGGGCCACAGTGACAAGAGGGGGGCAGGGAACCAAGCCACAATCAGTGCTGCCAGTAAGCATCACACCAGCCACTGCCAACCTCTTCAGCACATTCAGGAAAATGTTCATTTAGACTTTCCAGAAATTCCAGCAGAGTTGAGGATAAGAAAACAAAAAAACAAAAACAAAAGGAAATACTTTACTGAATTGACATTAAACACCTGGTTGGCCTGGACCACAATCATATTGCCTTCTCCAACTGTTCCTCTACACATGGCTTTGTACCCCCAAGGCAGTGTGTGGCACCTGCAAAAGTCACATGCCAAGATACTGCCCCAAATAAACAGGCAGCCCACACCAGCCTTTCCTCAGAAAACTTCAAAATCCCTTCGGAAACAACTCCGAACCTCAGCACTTCAATTCAGTCCCTCAATTTATCCTTCTGAGGCCTGCTGTTTTTGGATCTACGTCCAGCAAAACACCACGCTATCTGATGGGCATGGTCCTCTTCATCACCTGCAATGAGAATAAAAGGAAAATCATAAACAGTGTCAACAATAAGGTGCACTTCACCCATCAACAACCCCTTATACTACACCCACCACCTCAAAAGAGCCACACGTTGTTCCACTCACCTCCTCTATCTAGAGTTGAATGCTGTAGCCACCAATGCTTTGGGCACCTAAAAGACCCAGAGAATGAGTTACTGTTCTGCTGATCAGTAGTCACCAGCTCCATGAACCCACTCTCCTCCACCCCAGCTCACCTTCAATGCTGATTCGGGTCCAAAGGTGGCACACACCGAGCCTGCAAAATAAGGGAAATACTTAACAGAGTTGACATGCCTGACCCAGCCCACAGCCATCTCACCTTCTCCAACTGCTCCTCAAGACATGGCTTTGTCACTCCAGCACTGTGAGTGACACCTACAAAAGTCAAAGCAAAACGCACACGCTGAAGTAGCGCCTCCAACAACAGGAAGCCCACTGTGATGTCCACCTCCTGCTCCTTTACCTCTGCCTCACGCCCATCTGCCTGCCATCCTCATGGGGTGCCAAAAGTAGGTTCGGAGGATGCCTGGGAAACACACACACACACACAAAAAAAAAAAAAAAAAAAAAAAAAAAAAAAAAAAATAAATGCTCCTTCAGCACACCAGCATTTGCTCACCTTGCCAGAGCCACCTCCGGAAAAGAGATTCTGCTTCTTTGCCTGCTCTCACCTTCAAAAGGACAAACAAACCATAATGCGGTCAGGTAGCCAGGAGAGGGACCTTCACTCCAACACCAAATACTAACTAACCTTTGGATGGCACCCTTGTCTCCTACAGCTCTTTCACGTACATTCTTGTCGCACGGGATCTGAAAAACAGTATGACACAAGTACCTGGAATACTGCTCAACGGCACTGGACTAGCCCCTTTAGCGCCCTTCCAAAAAAAACCCTGACCCTACAGCTCAAGGAAGAGCAGCTCCAAGCCAAACACTCAGACCACTTCAAGACACAGCCCTGCAAATCATGAGACTCCATCTCAAGAGAACACTGAGTAAGAAGAATATCTCTGGGATCCAAGACTGCTGGGCAAGAAGATCTACAGCGACGCAGCAGGGAAGTGAGGGGATGAAGCAACAGATGCCTACCAACCCGGGCTTCAAGACCTAAGGATGCAGAGAACAAGCGCTACTCTGGGAAAATCCATGACCAAAGATGCTGATGAAGTATGGAAAAGCGTTTCAGAAGACCACCATCAAGAAACTTCCCAGATGCAAGAATAATCCATGCGCTGAACTTGTCATGAAAGAAAAAGATGCTGCTGACTAGTACTGTGCTGATGAGGAAAGACCTTCCAGGGATGATGCCCAAGATGCGGGACTCTCTCTGTCAGGACAAAGAGGACATCGAGGGATGAGCAAGTTATAAAACGCTCAACACAGACAACACAATGTACACACCACCACACACAAAGGCTGGAGCTGCCCTGCCCACACCAAAACAATGCTGTAAACTCATCTGCCCCCTCCACCTGACCAAAGCAACCTGCTCCCCGACAGCTCTCTCCCCGATACTAACTTCAAAACCACTCCCTGCCATTCCCAGCTTTGTCCCTTCCGCCCATCCCCAGTCCCTCAACTTATCTTGGAGGATACGGGTCCAAAGCCATGGTCATCCACGAAAAACAAAACCATCCACAGGGATGTTCCTGCAGCCACAAGTTCCCTGTTCATCGTCTGCTGTAAAAGAAAAAAAAAAACAAACCGACTATATCACCACACATGATAATTGTCACCAGAAATTCCAACATAAGCCAGCACCAACCTCTTAGAGAACACACAGCTTCTCAAGAGTCCTGTGAGATCTCACCCACCTCCCCATCACAGAATTAGGCACTGCAAGACTCATCAATGAAGGGCACCTAAAATACACAAAACCGATGTGTCCTGGTTTGGACCAGGATAAAGGTGATTTTCTCGTTTGTACTTTTGCTTTCAGCTAAGTTTCTTGTAAGTAGTTGCGCTTGCTGAAATTAACAGCAAGTTTCTCAGACAGTGTCTGCTTTGAGGACTGATAACACTGGATGTTTATAGTTACTGCCAGGCACTGGTATGCAGACCCAAGGACACTGCTCGGCTCTGAGGAAATATTTTACCCTGCAGAAGGAGTAAAGAGGTCCCACCTGAACCCCTCCTCTGGGGAGGCCCAAGACAAGATAGATGCCAGAACTGACCAAACAGAGTGTTCCATCCCATACACGTCATACTCAGTATAAATTTGAGGGATCACAAGGGTCAAACACCTTCCTGCCCCTTCTTCCTGTTCTTCTTTCACTGGTTCCCTTGTGTGCTTCGGCATCCTGGGACGATTCCATCCGTTTGTCTGCCTGTGGTCCTGATCCCTGACAGCCTGAATCTGTGTGTTCCTGCCTCCAACTCCCAACTGCTGCTGACCCCAGGAGTCCAGCCTGGACTTTCCCAGGGCTGCCCTGCAGCCTTGGTGGTGACATGAGAGTTATTGGGGGAAAGGGGGGAGGAACGTGGTATCAACTTTTCCTGTATATTTGTATATATTTAGTAATTTTTCCTATTTATCATTACTGTTTCATTAAAATTGTGTATTTTAGTTTCCAACCCATACAGCCTCTTTCCCTTATTCTCTCTCCTTTCCTTATCAGGGAGGAGAGGGAGATTAATAGAAAACATCTGTTATTGGGTTTAATTGCCGGGCCAGTGTTAAACCCTGGCAGATTTATTGGTGCCCAATGTGGGGCTTGAGCTAATTGGCTCGAGTCCAATTTAAAATTTGACTAATTAGCCTGAATAATTCGAATTCCAAGTCCAGTAGGAGAATGGCTTTGCTGAGCTGGAATCAGACATTTTTCTTTGGAAATTGCACAGGGCTGGAAATTCAACCAATTGTGCCATACCTTTGGATTGCAGGGTATGTGATATGTTTTTGCAGCTGGGATTAGTGTTACTTTGTGGTGTATTTTTTGTAAGAAATGCTTAAGAACCATCGTTCCAATATGCTCCTCAGAAACCGTCACAAAGTGCTTGGCTGGAAAGAAGTCACCACCTTCATGAACTTCCTAAATTACCACCCCAGCTTACCTCCAATACTCAGCTCCAAAGGTGGCAAAAAATAAAAACCGCAACAGCAAACCAACCAGCAACAGCAAACCAACCAGCAACAGCAAAACAAAACAAAAAAACCACCCACCACGCACAAACCACAAAACAAGAAAAAAAACACACATCACACCCCCACAAACCCACAACAAACAACCCTGCAAAACCAAAGGGAAACACTTGACTGAATTGACATTAAACACCCGGCTGACCTGGCCCACAACCATCTCGCCTTCTCCAACTTCGGACAAGGTGGCACGCACAGCACCTGAAGAATAAGGGAAACATTTAACAGAGTTGACGTTAATACATGCCTGACCTAACCCACAGCCATCTCACCTTCTCCAACTGCTCCTCAAAACATGGCTTTGTCACTCTAGCACTGTGTGTGACACCTGCAAAAGTCAAAGCAGATCCTCCTCCCTCCATTTCCTGCTAGTCATGGACACATGGGATCTGAAAAACAGGATTACACAAGTCACCGGAATGCTGCTCAGCACCAAGTCGGTCAGTTTATGGTGATTCCCACGGCACCTGATCGTACACAGCAGGCAGGGCAGCTCCACGCCAAACACCCACAAACCAACCCGAGACACAGCCACATAGGTCAGAAGATTTGACCTCAAGATAAAACTCACAGCAAGAGGAGGGATAGCTTGACAGCTCCCCTCAGCTACAGGAGCAGGAAAGCTCTTGTTGCCCAAAGTAGAGACACAAACCAACAGAGTGTCAGTTTGATGCGGTGCTTTATTAAGGGCCCAGGAAACCTGGGGACTAGCGTCCCAAATCAGGATTCCAAAAATCCTCCGTTTGGTTCAACTTTTATACCCTTTTACAATGACACCTTCGTGCAGAATTTCAGCTACAAAACGGTAGACAAAACAGTTACATGCTTTATACAAATAATGGTAGACAGACATCCACTAACTACAGATCTCTCGTGCTTGTTTAACTTAAGATATTATTTAACCGACTCCCACCACCAACCCCCCTTACATGCGTAATATTTCAACCCTTTATCTTCAATGACAGTTTACTTTTCTTCATGTTCTCTCTTCTCAGTACATTCCTTGCTAATCCGCTTCCAAGGTCTGTACACTACTTGCAACGCTCTGACCTCAAAGAAGGCCAGAAGCTGACTGAAGACCCTAGCCAAAGGCTTTGGCTTATATACCCCAGGCACCACCCACAGCCTTTCCCACAATCCCGTGGGAAAGGGCAGGTGGCAATTGCCACAAGGTATAAAAGGAGCCAGAAGAGAAGCAGTGAGCTTTCTTCTCTGTCTTCAGCTTATACGATGCTGGGAACCAAATTACAGATGGCATCAGAAGAATTCTTCACAGAGCAAAGAAGGTGTAAAATGCGCAACAGAACCGGAACTTGGCTGTGGGATGTGAGGATGGCCTCCGGAGGCGTGATGGTGGGAGAAGGGTGCTGCGAGAGAGGCAAAAGGCAGCTCCGGAACATGAGAAAAAATTGGATGTGTTCGCTTAATGTACGGATGTCCTCGGGGGCTAACTGACTGAACAGACATCTAAGATCACAACAAATAAGGTAAGGGTTCTGGGGTGTAAAGAGAGCCTGAAGAAGGATTCTGTCTCAGTAAGAAACCAAAAAAGAGTACCACAGAGATCAAAGGGTATGGGGCAGTGTGAGGATGGTCTCATAAGGAGCGGTGCCCTGAATGAGAGGGTTCTGATGGGCAACGATGTTGAATAAGAGTCCGGGAAGACTCTTTGGCAGAGTAGTGAGGTGGAGACTGGACCCCCCTCTCTTTCTGAATGCTTCCTCAGAGAGGACCCTGGGTGCGGCTGGATGCGGTCTTTGCCCCCGGCAGTAAAGCAGAGTTCATACTCTCCCTCTGCCCCAGAGTTCGTGTATTTTATCTCTGCCTTTTAATACCTCGCTACCTGTCCGCATGGTGTGCAGCCAACCCGTTGTATAAAGGGTTTGTTTAAAATGCAACTTACCCCAGGGTGATTGGTCTCTTGGCTCTTCTGCATGTACCTGTGATTTCAGTGGTTGTTCCATCCGCATCTGAAGTTCTGATGGTTTGGTGCCATCTCCAAATAGATTGATCCATTTGCTTCCTGGTCTCCATATGGAACTCTAGTTCCTGAAATTCAGTTTTCATTTTGCTGTCTCCTTGTACCATGGACTTATCTGACTCTTAAGGGGGGAGGGGCTTCCTGCGCTGCTTTTCAACTCTATTAGTCTGTCCTTAGTGTTTCATGTGTCAATGGTTTTACTAGATTTCAATGACAGTTGAGAGTGTCCTGAGAGATGTGTATAAAGAGACAGGGGTATGTGATATGTTTTTGCAGCTGGGATTAGTGTTACTTTGTGGTGTATTTTTTGTAAGAAATGCTTAAGAACCATCGTTCCAATATGCTCCTCAGAAACCGTCACAAAGTGCTTGGCTGGAAAGAAGTCACCACCTTCATGAACTTCCTAAATTACCACCCCAGCTTACCTCCAATACTCAGCTCCAAAGGTGGCAAAAAATAAAAACCGCAACAGCAAACCAACCAGCAACAGCAAACCAACCAGCAACAGCAAAACAAAACAAAAAAACCACCCACCACGCACAAACCACAAAACAAGAAAAAAAACACACATCACACCCCCACAAACCCACAACAAACAACCCTGCAAAACCAAAGGGAAACACTTGACTGAATTGACATTAAACACCCGGCTGACCTGGCCCACAACCATCTCGCCTTCTCCAACTTCGGACAAGGTGGCACGCACAGCACCTGAAGAATAAGGGAAACATTTAACAGAGTTGACGTTAATACAT
>JAAWXA010000024.1:27238-38600 GCA_038090715.1 Florisuga fusca
CAAACACTCAGACCAATTCAAGACACAGCCCTGCAAATCATGAGACTCAATCTCAAGAGAACACTGAGTAAGAAGAGTATCTCTGGGATCCAAGACTCTTGGGCAAGAAGACCTGCAGCGATGCAGCTGGGAAGTGAGGGGATGAAGCAACAGATGCCCACCAACCCGGGCTTCAGGACCTAAGGATGCAGAGAACAAGCGCTACTCTGGGAAAATCCATGACCAGAGATGCTGAAGAAGTATGGAAAAGCGTTTCAGAAGACCACCAGAGAAATTTCCAAGATGCAAAAATAATCCATGCGTTGAACTTGTCGTGAAAGAAAAAGATGCTGCTGACTAGTACTGTGCTGACGAGGGAAGACCTTCCAGGGGTGATGCCCAAGATGCGGGACTCTGTCAGGACAAAGAGGACATCGAGGGATGAGCAAGTTATAAAATGCTCAAGACAGACAAGACAAAGTACACACCACCACACACAAAGGCTGGAGCTGCCCTGCCCACACCAAAGCAATGCTGTAAACTCATCTACCCCCTTCCACCTGACCAAACCACTCCCTGCCATACCCAGCTTTGTCCCTTCCGCCCATCCCCAGTCCCTCAACCTATCTTGGACAGTAGGGATCCAGAGCCATGGTCATCCAGGAAAAACAAAACCATCCACCGGGATGTTCCTGCAGCTACAAGTTTCCTGTTCATCGTCTGCTGTAAAAGAAAAAAACAAACAAACAAACCACATCACCACACATAATAATTGTCACCAGAAATTCCAACATGAGCCAGCACCAACCTCTTAGAGAACATCCAGCTTCTCAAGAGTCCTGTGAGGTCTCACCCACCTGCTCATCACAGAATTAGGCACTGCAGGACTCATCAATGAAGGGCACCTAAAATACACAAAACCAGCGTTTGGCTTGAAACAAGTTGTCCTGGTTTGAGCCAGGATAAGGTGATTTTCTGGTTTGTACTTTTGCTTTCAGCTAAGTTTCTTGTAAGTAGTTGCACTTGCTGAAATTAACAGAAGTTTCTCAGACAGTGTCTGCTTCTAGGACTGATAACACTGGATGTTTATAGTTACTGCTAGAAGTTGGTATGCAGACTCAAGGACAGTTCTCAGCTTCTGAGGAAAACATTTTACCCTGCAGAAGGAGTAAAGAGGTCCCACCTGAACCCCTCCTTTGGGAGGCCCGAAACAAGATAGATGCCAGAACTGACCAAACAGAGTATTCCATCCCATACACGTCATACTCCGTATAAATTTGAGGGATCACGAGGGTCGACATCCTTTTCCTTTTCCCTTTCTTTCCCTTCCCTCTTGTCCTGCCTTCCTTCACTGGTTTCCCTGTGTGCTTCGGCATCCTGGGAGGATTCCGCCCATTCGTCTGCCTGTGATCCTGATCCATGCCAGCCTGAATCTGTGTGTTCCTGCCTCCAGCTCCCGACTGCTCCTGACCCCAGGGTCCAGCCTGGACTTTCCCAGGGCTGCCCTGCAGCCTCGGTGGTGACGTGAGAGTTATTGGGGGAAAGGGGGGAGGAACGTGGGATCAATCTTTTCCTGTATATTTGTATATATTTAGTAATTTTTTTCCTATTTATCATTCCTGTTTCATTAAAGTTGTGTAGTTTAGTTTCCAACCCATAAGTCTCTTTCTCTTATTCTCTCTCCTTTCCTTATCAGGGAGGAGAGGGGGATTAATATAAAAATCTGTTTTTCGGTTTAATTGCCGGGCCAGTGTCAAACCGTGACACAAGTCACCACCTTCGTGAACCTCCTAAATTTCCACCCTGGCTTACCTCCAACACCCAGCTCCAAATATAGAGGAAAACAAAACAAACAAACAAAAACACACACACAAATAAAAAAAAAAAACGGGATAAAAAAAAAACCCAAAGCACACGCACACCAAAAACAACCTGCAAAACCAAAAGCAAACACTTTACTGAATTGACATTGAACACCCGGCTGACCGGGCCCACAACCATCTCACCTTCTCCAGACGCTCCTCTACACGTGACTCTGTACCTCCGAGGCAGCGTGTGGCACCTGCAAAAGTCAAAGCAAAAGCCACATGCTGAGATACTGCCCCAATCAACAGGCAGCCCACACCAGCCTTTGCTCAGAAAACTTCAAAATACCTTCTGCAACAACTCCCAACCTCAGCATTTCAATTCAGTCCCTCGACTTATCTTTCTGAGGGCTGGTGTTTTTGGATCTACGTCCAGCAAAACACCACGCTGTCTGATGGGCATGTTCCTCTTCATCACCTGCAATCAGAAAAAACAAAAAAGGAAAATCAGAAACAGTGTCACCCACAAGGTGCACTTCAGCCATCAACAACCACTTATACCACACCCACCACCTCAAAAGAGCCACACCTTGTTCCACTCACCTCCTCAATCCAGAGTTGAAACGCTGCGGCCACCACTGCTTTGGGCACCTAAAAGACCCAGAGAATGAGTTACTGTCCTGCTGATCAGTAGTCACCAGCTCCATGAACCCACTCTCCACCACCCCAGCTCACCTTCAGCGCTCATCCAGATCCAAAGGTGGCACGCACAGCGCATGAAAAATAAGGGAAACATTTAACAAAGTTGACATGCCTGACCCAGCCCATAGCGAACTCACCTTCTCCAACTCCCCCTCAAGACATGGCTTTGTCACTCCAGCACTGTGTGTGACACCTGCAAAAGTCAAAGCAAAAGGCACACGCTGAGACATTGCCCCCAACAACAGGAAGCCCACTGTGATGTCCACCTCCTGCTCCTTTACCTCGGCCTCTCACCCATCTGCCCGCCATCTCTTTAGGATGCCAAAATGAGGTTAGGAGAGCACCTGAAAAAAAAAACCCACAAACAACAAGGGATGCTCATGACCAACCAATAATACAGCACCTGAGTACTAACTGCTCCTCCAGCCCACCAGCCTTTGCTCACCTTGCCAAAGCCACCTCCAGTGCCCGTATCCTGTTTCACTCGCCGCTTCTGCCTTCAAAATGACAACAAACCATAATGCGGTCAGGTAGCTAAAAGAGACACGTTCCCACCGACTCCACACTCTGACTAACCTTCAGATGGTTCCCTTGTCCTCCTCCTCCTCCGTTTCTCGCTAGTCGTTGACACGTGGGATCTGAAAAACAGGATTACGCAAGTCACCGGAATGCTTCTCAGCACCAAGTCGGTCAGCTTATGGCTCTTCCCACAGCCCCTGATCCTACACAGCAGGCAGGGCAGCTCCCAGGCAAACACTCACACCCACAGACCAACCACGAGACACAACCATGTGAGTCACAAGACTTGACCTCAAGATAAAACTCACAGCAAGAAGAGGGACTCTGGAATCCAAGACTTTTGGGCAATAAGACCTACAGCGATGCATCTGCAAAGCAAGGGAATGAAGTGTCGGATGCCCGAGAAGCCGCCTTCAAGACCTGAGGATGCAAAAATGTGGGGACCGACTCCAGATGCTGATGCACTTGGCAATGATGTTTCAGAAGGTGACCATCAAGAAACTTCCAGGTCAAGCGACCGATCTGCAATTTAGACTTGCCGCGCGGAATAACACGCTGCTGATCAGCAAAGGACTTTCCAGGGATGATGCCCAAGATGTGGGACTTGCTCTGTGAGGACACAGAGGACCATCAAGGCCTGAGGAAGCTCTGAGACAACAAAGACGGACAACACAAAACACACAACCCCAAACACCAACGATGGAGCTGCCCTGCCCATGCTGGAATCATACTGGAAAGTAACACCTGCTCCCTTCACCCACCCAAAGGGGGCTGCTCCCAGACAGCTCTCTCCCCCACACTAACTTCAAAACACCACCTGCAGTTCCTAACCTCGACTCCTCTGCTCAGACCCTCCCCACCCACTCCTGGGCCCTCAACTTATCTTCAAGGGCAAAAGCAGCACAAAGCCACGGTCAGTAATGAAAACCACATTCTTTGACTGGGATGTGCTTGCAGTCGCACAGCTCCTCTTCATCCCCTATACGTGGAAAAGGAAAAAAAAAACACAACCCACAGATCACAAACAGTGCTGGCACAAGTCCCACCTAAGCCAACGCACGGCACTTCCGCTGCACTCACCTCCTCAAGGAAGCCCCACGGTATACCACGCACCTTCTCATTCCAGAGTTGAATGCTATTGCCATCATTGCTTGGGGCACCCTGAAACACCAAGAGAAAGAGTTCCTGTTCTGATGATCAGAAGTCACCAGCTCCATGAACCCCCTTGCTACCAACTCGGCTCAACTACAATGCTCATCCGGTTCCAAAGGTGGCACGCGCCGCGCCTGCAAAAACAAAGGGAAATATTTAAGCGGCTTGAGATAAAATGCATGGCTGACACAGACCACCACCCTCTCACCTTCTCCAGCTGCTCCTAAATGGGTGTCTTTGTCCCTCCAAGGATGGTTGTGGCCCCTGCAAAAGTCAAAGCAAAAGGCGCACGCTGAGATAGCGCCTCCAGCAACAGGCAGCCCGCTGTGATGTCCACCTCCTGCTCCTTTACCTCAGCCTCTCGCCCGTCTGCCTGCCATCCTCGTGGGGTGCCAAAAGTAGGTTCGGAGGATGCCTAGAAAACACAAAAAAAAAGGCGATGCCAATGCCTTCAACGGCAATAAAACACTTGAGAAATAAACGCTCCTTCAGCACACCAGCCTTTGCTCACCTTGCCAGAGCCACCTCCAGAAGAGAGATTCTGCTTCTTTGGCTGCTCTCGCCTTCAAAAGGACAAACAAACCATAATGCGGTCAGGCAGCCAGGAGAGGGACCTTCACTCCAACACCAAACACTGACTAACCTGTGGATGGCACTCTTCTCCAGCTCTTGCACGTACATCCTTGTCGCACGGGATCTGAAAAACAGTATGACACAAGTACCTGGAATACTGCTCAACAGCACTGGACTAGTCCCTTTAGCACCCTTCAAAAAAACTCTGACCCTACAGCTCAGGGAAGAGCAGCTCCAAGCCAAACACTCAGACCACTTCAAGACACAACCCTGCAAATCATGAGACTCAACCTCAAGAGAACACTGAGTAAGAAGAATATCTCTGGGATCCAAGACTCTTGGGCAAGAAGACCTGCAGCGATGCAGCTGGGAAGTGAGGGGATGAAGCAACAGATGCCTACCAACCCGGGCTTCAAGACCTAAGGATGCAGAGAACAAGCGCTACTCTGGGAAAATCCATGACCAGAGATGCTGAAGAAGCATGGAAAAGCGTTTCAGGAGACCACCATCGAGAAACTTCCCAGATGCAAAAATAATCCATGCGTTGAACTTGTCGTGAAAGAAAAAGATGCTGCTGACTAGTACTGTGCTGATGAGGGAAGACCTTCCAGGGATGATGCCCAAGATGCAGGACTCTCTCTGTCAGGACAAAGAGGACATCGATGGATGGGCAAGTTGTAATACACTCAAGACAGACAACACAATGTACAGACCACCACACACAAGGGCTGGAGCTGCCCTGCCCACACCAAAACAATGCTGTAAACTCATCTGCCCCCTCCACCTGACCAAAGCAACGTGCTCCCAGACAGCCCTCTCCCCAATACTAACTTCAAAACCACTCCCTGCCATTCCCAGCTTTGTCCCTTCCGCCCATCCCCAGTCCCTCAACTTATCTTGGAGGGTAGGGATTCAAAGCCACATTCATCCAGGAAAAACAAAACCATCCACAGAGATGTTCCTGCAGCCACAAGTTTCCTGTTCATCATCTGCTGTAAAAGAAAAAAAAACAAACCAACCAACCACATCACCACACATAATAATTGTCACCAGAAATTCCAACATGAGCCAGCACCAACCTCTTAGAGAACATCCAGCTTCTCAAGAATCCTGTGAGGTCTCACCCACCTGCTCATCACAGAATGAGGCCCTGCAGGACTCATCAATGAGGGGCACCTAAAATACACAAAACCAGCTATTGGCTTGAAAGAAAGCACCGCCTTCATGTACCTCCCAAATTTCCACCCTGGCTTACCTCCAACACCCATCTCCAAATATAGAGGAAAAAAAAAAAAAAAAAAAACAAACACACACAAAAAAAAAAAACAACCGGAAAAAAAAGATGTGCTGACTAGTACTGCACTGAAGAATAAAGGCCTTCCAGGGATGATGCCCAAGATGTGGGACTTGCTCAGAGAGGACAAAGGTGACATTGAGACCTGAAGAAGCTCTAAGACAAAGGCATACCCTGCAAACTACACACCACCACACACCAAGGCTGGAGCCCATGCTGGCATCGTGTCAGAAATTAATCCACTTCCTTCACTGGACCCAAGGAGGCAGCTCCCAGATTGCTCTCTCCCCTACTCTAACTTCAAAACCCCTTCTAAAACTCCCACCCTTGACCCCTCTACATCACTGGTCCCTCAACTTATCTTTCAGAGGACTGTCACTCCAAAGCCCGGGTTAGCCAGGAAAGACAGGAGTGGACTGGGATAATCCTCAACTTGCAAGGGTCCCCTGTCACCACCTGTATTAAAAAAACAAAAACAAAACTTAACAAAAAAACCCACACACATAACCACAACACCAAAACACCTACAAGAATTTACAGCAGTAAGTCCAACATCAGCCGGCCCCAACCTCTTCCAAATGACCCAGCTTCATGGAAGAGCCATGAGGGGTCCCACTCACCCACACTTTCCAGAGTCAGACGCTGTCGCCATCGTTCTTCAGGGCACCTAAAAGGCACAGAAATGTCATTGTGCTCATGAGAAGACACCAGCTCCACGAGCCCCTCACTACCACCTCACCTCCAATGCTCATTCAATTCCTGGAACTTGCTAGCATCGTGCCAGGGAGCAACAGGCTCCCAGCAACCACCCAAAGGGGACCGCTTCTGCAAAGCCCTCTCCCCTACAGTAATTTTAAAACCCGACCCTGCAATTCCTAACCTTGACCCCTCTACACAGACCTCCTCCCAACCATCCTCCCTTTCACTTACCTTTCTAATGGCTGGGGCTCTGAAGCACTGGCCAGAAAAGAGACCCACTTCGTCTGACTGGAATCTTCCCAAAAATACCACGTTCCTCCACCTCATCTGCAATAACAAACAGCAGTGCCAGCAGAAAAGGGTGCCAGCTAGATACCAACCTCTTCCACAAGATCCTAATAACCCCCGCACCCCTCCCCTCCCAGTCTTGCCCTGCTCACTTCTCCTTCCGCACACAATATGGCCACCATCGCATCTGGCACCTGAAAATACAGAGACATAACATTACCGTTCTGCTTGTGAGAACCAGACTCCTTGATGTTGCCTCAAACAACAGGCAGCCCACTGTGGTGTCCACTTCCTGCTCGCTCCTTTACCTTGGCCCCTCGCCCATCTGCCTGCCAGCCTTGCAGAGGCAAAAATGAGGTTTGGAGGGCACATGGAAAACACAAAAAACAGGGTAGGCCAATGCCCTCAATGGCAATACAACACCTGAGAAGTAACTGCTTCTGAAGCCCGGCAGCCTTTGCTCACCTCTCCAGAGCCATCTGAAAAACAGCATTACACAAGCCAGTGGAATTCTGCTCAAGACATGGACAATTTCTTTAAGCCTCTTTCAAGGGCCCTTGACCCTGCAGTGCGGGCAGGGCAGCTCCATGCCAAAGCCTCAATGCTAAGGCCGACCAGAGACACAACCCTGCAAACCAGAAGACTCAACCTCAAGAGAAAACTCTAAGGAAGAAGAATGATTCCAGGATCCAAGACCACTGGGCAAGAAGACCTAAAGGGATGCAACAGTGACACGTGGAGGCTCCATTATGGCCCCAAGAGACTTACAGGACACAGCCTTTGACAAGAAGCTGCTCTCCAAGCTTAGAGGACAGATAAATGATTCTTGTAATACACTGGATTCAAGACCTAAGGATACAGAGAACAAGTCCCAGTCTAAGAAAATCCACAATTAGAGATGCTGACGCAGTTAGGAAGAACTTGTCGGAAGACAACCTTTGAGAAACCTACAAGACACAAGACTGTTCCATGTTGGGAATTTGTTATGCAAGAGAAGATATCACTGAAGGACGCTAAGGTGATGAATAAAGGCTTTTGAGAGCCTAGGGATGGTGCCCAAGGCGCAAGACTTGCTCTGTGAGCACAAAGATGACATCAAGGCCAAAGAAAACTCTAAGACAACAAAGACAGCACAAACTACATACTGCCACACACAAAGGCTAGAGCTGCCCTGCCCCTGTTAGCATCATTTTAGAATCTAACCTGGTCCCTTCACCTGACCAAAAGAGGCTGCTCCTGGACAGCCCTCTCACCTGCACTAACTTCCAAACCCCTCCCTGCAGTTCCCAGCTTTGCACCCACAACCCACACCTGGTGCCACTTATTTTTCAGAGGGGTGATCACCTGAAGCCATGGTCAACAAGGAAAGCCACATCACTGCACTGGGATGTCCCTGTAGGCACAAGGTTCCTCTTCACCAAGGGCCGTAAAAAAATTCCAACCAACAGTACCACCAGAAAGTCCCATAACAGCACACACTAACCTCTTTCAGAACACTGAACTCCTCCAAAGAGTCCCTGGGTGTTCCACTTACCTTCCCATTCCAGAGTTGAACAGCGCAGACGTTATCACTTGGAGAACCAAAAAAAAATACCAAGACAGAGCAAACAACCAATGCACCAGCCAGAAGCACCCACCCCTGCTCCTCTCACCCAGTAGAGGTCTAAGCACAAACACAGCCCCCAAGCAGACTGAGCCCCTCAGTAGAGGTGGAGGCTTATATACCCTGGGCCCTGCCCCACTGCCCTTCCCACAGTTCCTTGGGAAAGCCCCCTCATCAACCTGACTGGACACACCTGGGCTAACCCAGACCCACTTGGAGAACACCATCCCCTGCTCCTGCCACAGCTGGGAGCTCAGTCCCCAGGGGCTGCCAACAAACCATCACAGCCACCATCCCCCAGGCACTCTGAAGGCAGGAAAATGCTCATTTAGACTCTTCAAAAATCCCAGTAGATTTAGGGACAAGGCTCAGAGCCAGAGAAAAAGAGAAAAGGCAAGGGAAAAGCACAAAGAGAGAAAGAAGAGAAAGAAGAAGAGATGGGGAAAAAGGATAAGGCCACACCCCTGGGGGGAGGAGTAGAAAGATAGGGCCACGGTGACAAAAAGGGGGCAGGGAACCAAGCCACAATCAGTGCTGCCAATGAGCATCACACCAGCCACTCCCAACCTCTTCAGCACCTGGCTCCTCAGATCCCCTATGGTGTTACCCTCATAACCCCCACACCCCCGCCTCCCATCTTGCCTTGCTCACTTCTTCTGCACACGATATGTCTGCCATCGCTTGTGGCACCTGAAATATCAGAAGACACAAAATTACTGTTCTGCTTGCAAGATCAAGACTCCACATTACCATCCCGTCTCACCTCCAGCGCTCTTCCAGCTCCAAAGGTGGCACACGCAGCACTTGCAAAAAACAAAGGGAAACACTTAACTGAGTCAACCTAAAATCTCTGGATGAGCCAGCCCACAACCATCTCACCTTCTCCAACCGCTCCTCAATGCGTGGCTTTGTGTGGCACCTGCAAAAGCCAAAGGAAAAGCACATGCCTCAAACAAAAGGCATCCCACTGTGATGCCCACCTCCTGCTCGCTCCTTTATCTTGGCCCCTCACCCATATGACTGCCATCTTTGCTGGGTGCCAAAATGAGGTTTGGAGGACACACAGAAAACAAAAAACAGGCAAGGCCAGTGCCTTCAATGGCAATACAATACCTGAGAAATAACTGCTGCCCACCAGCCTTTGCTCTATGGAATGCTGCTCAACATATGGACAATTCCATTTAGACTCTTTCAAGGGCCCTTGACCCCACAATGTGGGGCACAAGCCGGGAAGCTCCAGTCCAAAAACTCAATGCTGAGGCCTTCCCAATACACAATGCTGCAAACCACAAGACTCGACCTCAAGAGGAAACTCTCAGGAAGATGAATGATTCCAGGATGCAAGACGGCTGAGCTAGAAGACATACAGGAATGCAACAGTGACACATGGAGGCTCCATTGTGGCCCCAAGAGCGTCGAAGGACGCTGCCTTTTACACAAAGCTACTTCCAAAGCTTAGTTAGCGGGTAAATGAGAAGCCTGAATACAAGACCTAAGGATACAGGGAACTAATCCCAGTCTAAGAACATCCACCATTAGAGATGATGACGTAGTTAGGAAGAACATGTCAGAAGTCAACCTTTGAGAATGCTACAACACACAAGACTGTGCCATGTCGTGTATCTGTTATGCAAGACAACACATCCCTGAATACATTGATAAGGTGTTTCAGAGCCTACAGATGGTGCCCAAGGCACAAGACTTGCTCTGTAGGCACAGTGAGGACATCAAGGCCGTAGAAAGCTCTCAGACAACAACGACAAACAGCAGAAACTACACACTGCCACACACAAAGGCTGGAGCTACCCTGCCCATGTTCACATCACGTTGGAATCTTACCTGGTCCGTGCTCCTGACTAAAGGAGACAGCTCCTGGACAGCCCACTCACCTACACTAACTTCCAAACCCCTCCCTGCAATTCTCAACTTTCCTCCTTGCCCAGCCCTTCCCCACAACTGGCTCCCCTTATTTTTCAGAGGGCTAGGCACATGAAGCCATGGTCAACAAAGAAAGCCACACCAGTGGGCTACGACATTCCTGTAGCCACAAGGTTCCTCTTCATCATGTGCCATGAAAAATTCCAACCAACAGTACAACCAGGAAGTCCCATAACAGCACACACTAACCTCTTTCAGAACGCTGAACTCCTCCAAAGAGCCCCCAGGTGTTACACTTACCCTCTCATTCCAGAGTTGAACACTGCAGGTGTTACCACTTGGGGAAGCAAAAAATACCAAGACAGAGCAAACAAACACTGCACCAGCCAAAAGCCCCCAACCCTGCTCCTCTTACCTGGTAGAGCTCCAAGCACAACACAAACCCCAAGCAGACTGAGCCCCTCACTAGAGGTGGAGGCTTATATACCCTGGGCCCCACCCCACTGCCCTTCCCACAGTTCTTTGGGAAAGCCCCCTCATCAACCTGACTGGCCACACCTGGGCTAACCCAGCCCCAGCTGGAGCCCATCAGAGAACACCATCCCCTGCTCCTGCCACAGCTGGGAGCTCAGTCCCCAGGGGCTGCCAATCTCTCCCCCCTCCCTGGGCATTCTGAAAGCATGAAAATGTTCATTTAGACTCCTCAGAAATCCCAGCAGAGCTGGGGATAAGATTCAGAGCCTGAACTGAGGCAGAAAAAGGGAGAAAAGGGAAGAGAAAAGCAGAACGAGGAACAGAGAAACGAGGAGGGGTGGAAAAGAAGGGCAAGGCCACACCCCTGGGGGGAGGAGTAGAAGGACAGGGCCACAG
>JAAWXA010000024.1:39138-65268 GCA_038090715.1 Florisuga fusca
GTGTTACCCTCATAACCCCCACACCCCCACCTCCCATCTTGTCTTGCTCACTTCTCCTTCTGCACACAATATGTCCACCATCGCTTGTGGCACCTGAAATATCAGAAGACACAAAATTACTGTTCTGCTTGCAACATCAAGACTCCACATTACCATCCCGTCTCACCTCCAGCGCTCTTCCAGCTCCAAAGGTGGCACATGCAGCACCTGCAAAAAACAAAGGGAAACACTTAACTGAGTCAACCTAAAATCTCTGGATGAGCCAGCCAACAACCATCTCACCTTCTCCGACCGCTCCTCAATGCGTGGCTTTGTGTGGCACCTGCAAAAGCCAAAGGAAAAGCACATGCCTCAAACAAAAGGCAGCCCACTGTGATGCCCACCTTCCTGCTCGCTCCTTTATCTTGGCCCCTCACCCATCTGACTGCCATCTTTGATGGGTGCCAAAATGAGGTTTGGAGGACACCCAGAAAACACAAAAAACAGGTGAGGCCAGTGCCTTCAATGGCAATACAATACCTGAGAAATAACTGCTGCCCACCAGCCTTTGCTCTATGGAATGCTGCTCAACACATGGACAATACCATTTAGACTCTTTCAAGGGCTCTTGACCCCACAATGTGGGCCACAAGCAGGGAAGCTCCAGTCCAAAATCTCAATGCTGAGGCCTTCCCAATACACAATGCTGCAAACCACAAGACGCGACCTCAAGAGGAAACTCTCAGGAAGATGAATGATTCCAGGATCCAAGACAGCTGGGCTAGAAGACATACAGGGATGCAACAGTGACACATGGAGGCTCCACTGTGGCCCCAAGAGCGTCAAAGGACACTGCCTCTTACACAAAGCTACTTCCAAAGCTTTGTTAACAGGTAAATGAGAAGCCTGGATACAAGACCTAAGGATACAGGGAACTAATCCCAGTCTAAGAACATCCACCATTAGAGATGATGATGTAGTTAGGAAGAACATGTCAGAAGTCAACCTTTGAGAATGCTACAACACACAAGACTGTGCCATGCCGTGTATCTGTTATGCAAGACAACGCATCCCTGAATACGTTGATAAGGTGTTTCAGAGCCTACAGATGGTGCCCAAGGCACAAGACTTGCTCTGTAGGCACAATGAGGACATCAAGGCCGTAGAAAGCTCTCAGACAACAACGACAAACAGCAGAAACTACACACTGCCACACACAAAGGCTGGAGCTATCCTGCCTGGGTTTGCATTGTGTTGGAATCTAACCTGGTCCCTTCACCTGACCAAAGGGGGTGGCTCCTGGACAGCCCTCTCCCCTACACTAACTTCCAAACCCCTCCCTGCAATTCTCAACTTTCCCCCTCCTTGCCCAGCCCTTCCCCACACCTGGTTCCCCTTATTTTTCAGAGGGCTAGGCACATGAAGCCATGGGCAACAAAGAAAGCCACACCAGTGGGCTACGACATTCCTGTAGCCACAGGGTTCCTCTTCATCATGTGCCATGAAAAATTCCAACCAACAGTACCACCAGCAAGTCCCATAACAGCACACACTAACCTCTTTCAGAATGCTGAACTCCTCCAAAGAGCCCCCAGGTGTTACGCTTACCCTCTCATTCCGGAGTTGAACATTGCAGCTGTTACCACTTGGGGAACCAAAAAATGCCAAGACAGAGCAAACAACCACTGCACCAGCCAAAAGCCCCCAACCCTGCTCCTCTTACCTGGTAGAGCTCCAAGCACAACACAACCCCCAAGCAGACTGAGCCCCTCACTGGAGGTGGAGGCTTATATACCCTGGGCCCCGCCCCACTGCCCTTCCCACAGTTCTTCTGGAAAGCCCCCATCATCAACCTGACTGGCCACACCTGGGCTAACCAAGCCCCAGCTGGAGCCCATCAGAGAATATCATCCCCTGCTCTGGCCACAGCTGGGAGCTCAGTCCCCAGGGGCTGCCAATCCCCCCACCCCTGGGGAATGCCAGGGGTCCCAGGGCATTCTGCAAGCAGGAAAATGTTCACTTAGACTCCTCAGAAATCCCAGCAGAGTTGGGGATAAGATTCAGAGCCTGAACTAAGCCAGAAAAAGGGAGAAAAGGGAAGTGAAAAGCAGAACAAGTGGGAGAGAAATGAGGAGGAGTGGAAAAGAAGGGCAAAGCCACACCCATAGGGGGAGGAGTAGAAGGGCAGGGCCACAGTGACAAGAGGGGGGCAGGGAATCGAGCCACAATCAGTGCTGCCAATAAGCATCGCACCAGCCACTGCCAACCTCTTCAGCACCCAACTCCTCAGATCCCCCATGGTGTTCTGCTCATCTGCTCATTCCAGAATCCGATGCTGCGGCTGTGATTTCTTGAGGCACATAAGATACCAGCAAGACACAAAATTTCTGTTGTGTTTGTGAGAGGTCACCTGCCCCCTGACCCTCCTGGCTACCATCCCAGCTCACCCCAAATGCCCATCCAATTCCAACAGGGCCTGTGCAGCAGCTACAAACACAACTAGAAAGTGCTGTACTGAGTTGCCACAAGCGGGGCCACTCTGGGTAGGTCGCTTCCCCCCTAACTCCTGACTTCCTGCAGCATGAACCGAGGTGCCACCCCCCATTCCCTTCTTGTCCCCCGTCATCGTCACCTCCCCCTCCCCCATGGAGGGGCCAAGCCCTGTTAGGGCAGAACCAAACCTGAAGGACGGGGAAACAGAGGGAGGGGGGTGCAGCCCCAAATGAAAGGGCAGGGCAAAGCATGGAGGGGTTGGAGTCTCAGATGGGGCTGGGCAGAGGCACTGCACCCCAGGAGGCAAAGAAACTCAGGTGGGCACAGGACAAGTACAAGGAGACCCAGGGACCAAGACACAGCATGGGCAGAGGTACAGACACACATGGGGGACGGGGACAAGACCAGAGGAACACAAGTTTCCTGTTCATCGTCTGCTGTAAAAGAAAAAAAAACAAGCAAACCAACCAACCACATCACCACACATAATAATTGTCACCAGAAATTCCAACATGAGCAAGCACCAACCCCTTAGAGAACATGCAGCTTCTCAAGAGTTCCGTCAGGTCTCACCCACCTGCTCATCACAGAATGAGGCCCTGCAGGACTCATCAACAAAGGGCACCTAAAATACACAAAACCACTGTTTGGCTAGAAAGAAGTCACTGCATTCATGAACCTCCTAAATTACCACCCCAGCTTACCTCCAACACTTAGCTCCAAAGGTGGCAAAACAAACAAACCAAAACAAAACAAAAAAACAACAACAACAACAACAACTTCTTAATAAAAATAAAAACAAACTAAAAAAACACCACACCCACACACCAAAAACACCCTGCAAAACCAAAAGCAAACACTTTACTGAATTGACATTAAACACCCGGCTGACCTGGCCCACAGCCATCTCGCCTTCTCCAACTGCTCCTCTACACGTGGCTTTGTACCTCCAAGGCAGCGTGTGGCACCTGCAAAAGTCAAAGCAAAAGCCACGTGCTGAGATACTGCCCCAATCAACAGGCAGCCCACACCAGCCTGTGCTCAGAAAACTTCAAAATACCTTCTGCAACAACTCCCAACCTCAGCACTTCAATTCAGTCCCTCGACTTATCTTTCTGAGGGCTGGTGGTTTTGGATCTACGTCCAGCAAAACACCACGCTGTCTGATGGGCATGTTCCTCTTCGTCACCTGCAATCAGAATAAAAGGAAAATCAGAAACAGTGTCACCAATAAGGTGCACTTCAGCCATCAACAACCACTAATACTACACCCACCCTCTCAAAAGAGCCACACCTTGTTCCACTCACCTCCTCAATCCAGAGTTGAAACGCTGCGGCCACCACTGCTTTGGGCACCTAAAAGACCCAGAGAATGAGTTACTGTCCTGCTGATCAGTAGTCCCCAGATCCACAAACCCACTCTCCACCACCTTAGCTCACCTTCAACGCTCACCCGGGTCCAAAGGTGGCACACACAGCACCTGAGAAATAAGGGCAACATTCAACAGAGTTGACGTGCCTGACCCAGCCCACAGCCATCTCACCACCTCCAACTGCTCCTCAAGACATGGCTTTGTCCCTCCACCACTGTGAGTGACGCCTGCAAAAGTCAAAGCAAAAGGCACACGCTGACATATTGCCTCCAACAACAGGCAGCCCACTCAACAGGCAGTCCACCTCCTGCTCCTTTACCTCAGCCTCTCACCCCTCTGCCTGCCACCTCTTTAGGGTTCTAAAACAACGTTAGGAGGGCACCTGATAAAAAACAAGACAATGTGTCACTGAACACGTTGATAAGGTGTTTCAGAGTCTAGGGATGGTGGCCAAGGTGCAAGACTTGCTCTTTAAGCACAACGAGGACATCAAGGCCATAGAAAGCTGTCAGACAACAACGACAAACTGCAGAAACTACACACTGCCACACACAAAGGCTAGAGCTATCCTGCCTGTGTTCGTATCGTGTTGGAATCTCACCTGGTCCCTTCACCTGACCAAAGGGGATGGCTCCTGGACAGCCCTCTCCCCTACACTAACTTCCAAACCCCTGCCTACCCAGCCCTTCCCCACACCTGGTTCCTCTTATTTTTCAGAGGGCTGGGCACCTGAAGCCATGGTCAACAAAGAAAGCCACACCAGTGGGCTACGACGTTTCTGTAGCCACAGGGTTCCTCTTCATCACATGCCATGAAAAATTCCAACCAACAGTACCACCAGCAAGTCCCATAGCAGCACACACTAACCTCTTTCAGAATGCTGAACTCCTCAAAAGAGCCCCCGGGTGTTCCACTTAGCCTCTCATTCTGGAGTTGAACATTGCAGCTGTTACCACTTGGGGAAACAAAAGATACCAAGACAGAGCAAACAACCACTGCACCAGCCAAAAGCCCCAGCCCTGCTCCTCTTACCTGGTAGAGCTCCAAGCACAACACAACCCCCAAGCAGACTGAGCCCCTCACTGGAGGTGGAGGCTTATATACCCTGGGCCCTGCCCCACTGCCCTTCCCACAGTTCTTCAGGAAAGCCCCCATCATCAACCTGACTGGCCACACCTGGGCTAACCAAGCCCCAGCTGGAGCCCGTCAGAGAATATCATCCCCTGCTCTGGCCACAGCTGGGAGCTCAGTCCCCAGGGGCTGCCAATCCCCCCCCCCNCCCTCTACACCACTGGTCCCTCAACTTATCTTTCAGAGGACTGGCACTCCAAAGCCCGGGTTAGCCAGGAAAGACAGGAGTGGACTGGGATAATCCTCAACTTGCAAGGGTCCCCTGTCACCACCTGTATTAAAAAAAACAAAAACAAAACTTAACAAAAAAAACCCACACACATAACCACAACACCAAAACACCTACAAGGATTTACAGCATTAAGTCCAACATCAGCTGGCCCCAACCTCTTCCAAATGACCCTGCTTCATGGAAGAGCCATGAGGGGTCCCACTCACCCACACTTTCCAGAGTCAGAACGCTGTCGCCATCGTTCTTCAGGGCACCTAAAAGGCACAGAAATGTCATTGTGCTCATGAGAAGACACCAGCTCCACGAGCCCCTCACTACCACCTCACCTCCAATGCTCATTCAATTCCTGGAACTTGCTAGCATCATGCCAGGGAGCAACAGGCTCCCAGCAACCACCCAAAGGGGACCGCTTCTGCAAAGCCCTCTCCCCTACAGTAATTTTAAAACCCGACCCTGCAATTCCTAACCTTGACCCCTCTACACAGACCCTCCCAACCATCCTCCCCTTTCACTTACCTTTCTAATGGCTGGGGCTCTGAACCACTGGCCAAAAAAGAGACCCACTTCGTCTGACTGGAATCTTCCCAAAAATACCACGTTCCTCCACCTCATCTGCAATAACAAACAGCAGTGCCAGCAGAGAAGGGCACCAGCTAGATACCAACCTCTTCCACAATATCCTAATAACCCCTGCACCTCCCCCCTCCCAGGTCTTGCCCTGCTCACTTCTCCTTCCACACACGATATGGCCGCCATTGTATCTGGCACCTGAAAATACAAAGAGACAGAATATTACCGTTCTGCTCGTGAGAACCAGACTCCTTGATGTTGCCTCAAACAACAGGCAGCCCACTGTGGTGTCTGCTTCCTGCTCGCTCCTTTACCTTGGCCCCTTGCCCATCTGCCTGCCAGCCTTGCAGAGGCAAAAATGAGGTTTGGAGGGCACCTGGAAAACACAAAAAACAGGGTAGGCCAATGCCCTCAATGGCAATACAACACCTGAGAAATAACTGCTTCTGAAGCCTGAAAGCCTTTGCTCACCTCTCCAGAGCCATCTGAAAAACAGCATTATGCCAGTCAGTGGAATTCTGCTCAAGACATGGACAATTTCTTTAAGCCTCTTTCAAGGGCCCTTGACCCTGCAGTGCGGGCAGGGCAGCTCCATGCCAAAGCCTCAGCGCTGAGGCCAACCAGAGACACAACCCTGCAAACCAGAAGACTCGACCTCAAGAGGAAACTCTCAGGAAGAAGAATGATTCCAGGATCCAAGACCGCTGGGCAAGAAGACCTAAAGGGATGCAACAGTGACACGTGGAGGCTCCATTATGGCCCCAAGAGACTTAAAGGACACAGCCTTTGACAAGAAGCTGCTCTCCAAGCTTAGAGGACAGATAAATGATTCTTGTAATACAGTGGATTCAAGACCTAAGGATACAGAGAACGTGTCCCAGTCTAAGAAAAACCACAATTAGAGATGCTGACGCAGTTAGGAAGAACTTGTCAGAAGACAACCTTTGAGAAACCTACAAGACACAAGACTGTTCCATGTTGGGAATTTGTTATGCAAGAGAAGATATCACTGAAGGACGCTAAGGTGATGAATAAAGGCGTTTGAGAGCCTAGGGATGGTGCCCAAGGTGCAAGACTTGCTCTGTGAGCACAAAGATGACATCAAGGCCAAAGAAAACTCTAAGACAACAAAGACAAAGACAGCAGAAACTACATACTGCCACACACAAAGGCTAGAGCTGCCTTGCCCCTGTTAGCATCATTTTAGAATCTAACCTGGTCCCTTCACCTGACCAAAAGAGGCTGCTCCTGGACAGCCCTCTCACCTGCACTAACTTCCAAACCCCTCCCTGCAGTTCCCAGCTTTGCACCCACAACCCACACCACCAAGCCCTTCCCCACACCTGGTTCCACTTATTTTTCAGAGGGGTGATCACCTGAAGCCATGGTCAACAAGGAAAGCCACATCACTGTGCTGGGATGTCCCTGTAGGCACAAGGTTCCTCTTCACCAAGTGCCGTAAAAAAATTCCAACCAACAGTAACACCACTAAGTCCCACATCAATAAACACTAACCTCTTTCAGAACACTGAACTCCTCCAAAGAGTCCCTGGGTGTTCCACTTACCTTCCCATTCCAGAGCTGAACAGCGCAGACGTTATCACTTGGAGAACCAAAAAAAATACCAAGACAGAGCAAACAACCAATGCACCAGCCAGAAGCACCCACCCCTGCTCCTCTCACCCAGTAGAGCTCCAAGCACAAACACAGCCCCCAAGCAGACTGAGCCCCTCAGTAGAGGTGGAGGCATATATACCCTGGGCCCTGCCCCACTGCCCTTCCTACAGTTCCTTGGTAAAGCCCCCTCATCAACCTGACTGGACACACCTGGGCTACCCCAGCCCCACTTGGAGCTCATCAGAGAACACCATCCCCTGCTCCTGCCACAGCTGGGAGCTCAGTCCCCAGGGGCTGCCAATCCCACTCCCCACCCCCCCCTCTCCCAGGGCATTCTGCAAGCAGGAAAATGTTCATTTAGACTCCTCAGAAATCCCAGCAGAGTTGGGGATAAGATTCAGAGCCTGAACTAAGCCAGAAAAAGGGAGAAAAGGGAAGAGAAAAGCAGGACAATGGAGAGAGAAATGAGGAGGGGTGGAAAAGAAGGGCAAGGCCACACCCCTGGGGGGAGGAGTAGAAGGACAGGGCCACAGTGACAAGAGGGGGGCAGGGA
Source organism: Florisuga fusca (assembly GCA_038090715.1). Taxonomy (NCBI): domain Eukaryota; kingdom Metazoa; phylum Chordata; class Aves; order Apodiformes; family Trochilidae; genus Florisuga; species Florisuga fusca. Next base: position 47,087 of record JAAWXA010000024.1, read on the forward strand.
ATCAAGCCACAATCAGTGCTGCCAATGAGCATCACACCAGCCACTCCCAACCTCTTCAGCACCCAGCTCCTCAGATCCCCCATGGTGTTCTGCTCATCTGCTCATTCCGGAATCTGATGCTGGGGCTGTGATTTCTTGAGGCACATAAGATACCAGCAAGACACAAAATTCCTGTTGTGTTTGTGAGAGGTCACCTGCCCCCTGACCCTCCTGGCTACCATCCCAGCTCACCCTAAATGCCCATCCAATTCCAACAGGGCCTGCGCAGCAGCTACAAACACAACTAGAAAGTGCTGCACTGAGTTGCCACAAGCGGGGCCACTCTGGGTAGGCCACTTCCCCCCTAACTCCTGACTTCCTGCAGCATGAACTGAGGTGCCGTCCCCCATTCCCTTCTTGTCCCCTGTCACCTCCCCCTGCCCCATGGAGGGGCCAAGCACAGTTGGAGCAGAAGCAAACCTGAAGGGCAGGAAAACACAGGGAGGGGGGTGCAGCCCCAAATGAAAGGGCAGGGCAAAGCACGGAGGGGTTGGAGTCTCAAATGGGGCTGGGCAGAGGCACTGCACCCCAGGAGGCAGAGAAACTCAGGTGGGCACAGGACAAGTACAAGGAGACCCAGGGACCAAGACACAACATGGGCAGAGGCACAGAAACACATGGGGGACAGGGACAAGACCAGAGGAACACAAGTTTCCTGTTCATCATCTGCTGTAAAAGAAAAAAACAAACCAACCAACCACATCACCACACATAATAATTGTCACCAGAAATTCCAACATGAGCCAGCACCAACCTCTTAAAGAACATCCAGCTTCTCAAGAGTCCTGTGAGGTCTCACCCACCTGCTCATCACAGAATTAGGCACTGCAGGACTCATCAATGAAGGGCACCTAAAATACACAAAACCACTGCGTGGCTAGAAAGAAGTCACTGCATTCATGAACCTCCTAAATTACCACCCCAGCTTACCTCCAACACTTAGCTCCAAAGGTGGCAAAAAGAAAACAGAAACAAAACAAAACAAAAAAAAAAAAGAAAATTGAACAAACAACAAAAAAAAAACTAAAAAACACCACACCCACACAAATACACACCAAAAACACCCTGCAAAACCAAAGGGAAACACTTTACTGAATTGACTTTAAACACCCGGCTGACCTGGCCCACAACCATCTCGCCTTCTCTGACCACTCCTCTACATGTGGCTTTGTACCTCCGAGGCAGCGTGTGGCACCTGCAAAAGTCAAAGCAAAAGCCACATGCTGAAATACTGCCCCAATAAACAGGCAGCCCACACCAGCCTGTTCTCAGATAACTTCAAAATACCTTCTGCAACAACTCCCAACCTCAGCACTTCAATTCAGTCCCTCAACTGAATTGAAAGACTTATCTTTCTGAGGGCTGGTGGTTTTGGATCTATGTCCAGCAAAACACCATGCTGTCTGACAGGCATGGTCCTCTTCATCACTTGCAATCAGAAAAAAAAGGAAAATCAGGAACAGTGTCACCAATAAGGTGCACTTCATCCATCAACAACCACTTATACTACACCCACCATCTCAAAAGAGCCCCACATTGTCCCACTCACCTCCTCGATCCAGAGTTTGAATGCTGCTGCCACCACTGCTTTGGGCACCTAAAAGACCCAGAGAATGAGTTACTGTCCTGCTGATCAGTAGTCACCAGCTCCATGAACCCACTCTCCCCCACCCCAGCTCACCTTCAACACTCATCCAAGTCCAAAGGTGGCACACACAGCGCCTGAAAAATAAGGGAAACGTTTAACAGAGTTGACCTTAATACATGCCTGACCCAGCCCACAGCCATCTCACCTTCTCCAGCTCCTCCTCAAGACATAGCTTTGTCACTCCAGCACTGTGTGTGACACCTGCAAAAGTCAAAGCAAAAGGCACACGCTGAGATAGTGCCCCCAACAACAGGAAGCCCACTCTGCTGTTACCTGTCCCTCTCAGCCATCTGCCTGCCCTCTCTTTAGGATGCCAAAATGAGGTTAGGAGAGCACCTGAAAAAAATAAAAAACAAACAGCAAGGGATCCTCATGACCAACCAATAATACAACACCTGAGAAGTAAATGCTCCTCCAGCCCACCAGCCTTTGCTCACGTCGCCATAGCCACCTCTGGTGCCCGTGTCCCGCTTCGCTCGCCGCTTCCGCCTTCAAAATGACAACAAACCATAATGCGGTCAGGTAGCCAAGGGAGGCACCTTCCCACCAACTCCACACCCTGACCAACCTTTGCATGGCAGCCTCCTCTTCTCCTCCATCCGTTTGTTCCTAGCTAGTCATTGACATGTGGGATCTGAAAAACAGGATTACACTGTTCAGCACCAAGTCAGTTAGTTTATGGCGCTTCCCATGGCCCCTGATCCTACACAGCAGGTAGGGCAGCTCCAGGCCACTCACACACAGACCAACCCGAGACACAGCCGTGTGAGTCACAAGACTTCACCTCTAGATAAAACTCACAGCAAGAGCAACAGGTCAACAGCTCCCCCCAGCTACAGGAGTAGGAGAACTCTGAACTCAGAGAAACCCCAGAGCTGACTACTGCCCCGAGCCAAAGGCTGTGGCTTATATACCCCAGGAACTGCCCACAGCCTTTCCCACAATGCAGTGGGAAAGGGGAGGTGGCAATTACCACAAGGTATAAAAAAGAGGAGAAGCAGTGAGCTTTCTCCTCTCTCTTCAGTCTATTCAACATTGGGAACCAAATTACAGACAGCATCAGAAGAGGTCCTTATGGAGTGAAGAAGGTGTAAAATGCACAACGGAGCTGGAAGGTGGCTGTGGGACGCAAGGTTGCTGTCCAGAGGTGTGATGGTGGGAGAAGGGTGCTGCGAGAGAGGTTAAAGGCAGCTCTGGGATGCGAGGAATTGATTTCAGTGGTTGTTCCATCTGCACCTGAAGTTCTGATGGTTTGCTGCCATCTCCAAATAGACTGATCCATTTGCTTCCTGGTCTCTATATGGACCTCTAGTTCCTGAAATTCAGCTTTCATTTTGCCATCTCCATATCCTGTGGACTTCTTTGACTCTCAAGGGGGGAGGGGCTTGCTGCGCTGCTTTTCAACTCTATTAGTCTATCCTTAGTGTTTCGTGTGGCCACGGTTTTACTAGATTTCAATGACAGTTGAGAGTGTCCTGAGGTCTATATATGTCTGCTACTTAATATACTTTGCCAAATGGTCGGGGTCAGTGCACAAGACACAGGCACCCAAAGAAAGAAGTTAGTTTATGTTTAGTGATGTATTAAGAGAACAAGCGCAGAAACAAACAACAAAACTGAAGTTCAATAGGAAAGTCAAAGCAAAACACAGCAACTCATCTAATTGTTACCATACACACGCAGCGATAGCGAGTAAGAAAGATGTGTCGCTGATTGCCGTAATGCTTCAACTCTGTATGGATCTGCGGTTGCTGGGCAGCCCTGGTTGTTATGAGGACCTGGATAACCCTTCCCAGCAGTTAGGAAATCCTACACAGTCCGTTCTCGTGTAGGTGAGGTGTGCAAAGATCGCTAGAAAGGGTCCAGCTTTTCGAGTATCCCATTGCTGCTAGTCCGAAAGACTTGCGCTTTTCTTAACGTGGATACGTCTGGTCTTATACCCCTAAAGAGGGTTCTAGTTCTAGTGCAGCCCAAAAACGTGGTAATAATTCTCAAAGTGGAGTTGTTTTCTGCTTCTGGTAATTTTCTCCCCTGTGCTCCAAGTTCTGTGTAACCTGTTTGCAGATATGTTTGAGAACTCTTCTCCTTATTTGTGAGGATCATAAATCCAAAATCTTTTGTAAAGCCTCTTCTGTTATTTCCAAATCAGCCTGCTGTAAATGTTACCTAACAGGGTTAAGATTGGTCCTACGTGTCAAATGTGCTGTCTCCAAAAACCAAACAGTCCGATGTGTGCCAAGAATTGAACACAACAATACATGACGAGCAGTCGGGTTGGGTTTTTTTTAGCAAAAAACTACAAATGAGTCTCCGGAAGTCGGCCATTTTTTTGGCGGAAAACTACGAAGGAGTCTCCGGAAGTCGGCCATTGATTAACCGGAAGTCGGCCATCCTTTTGGCAAAAAACTACAAACGAGTCTCCGGAAGTCGGCCATCTTTTTGGCGGAAAACTACAAATGAGTCTCCGGAAGTCGGCCATGTTGTTACCGGAAGTCGGCCATCTTTATGAGTCTCCGGAAGTCGGCCATGTTGTTACCGGAAGTCGGCCATCTTTTTGGCGGAAAACTACAAATGCGTCTCCGGAAGTCGGCCATGTTGTTACCGGAAGTCGGCCGTCTTTTTGGCGGAAAACTACAAATGAGTCTCCGGAAGTCGGCCATGTTGTTACCGGAAGTCGGCCATCTTTTTTGAGAAAAACTACAAATGAGTCTCCGGAAGTCGGCCATGTTGTTACCGGAAGTCGGCCATCTTTTTGGCGGAAAACTACAAATGAGTCTCCGGAAGTCGGCCATTTTGTTACCGGAGGTCGGTCACCTTTTTTGAGAAAAACTACAAATGAGTCTCCGGAAGTCGGCCATTTTGTTACCGGAAGTCGGCCATCTTTTTGGCGGAAAACTACAAATGAGTCGCCGGAAGTCGGCCTTTTTTTTACGGGAAGTCGGGCATCTTTTTAGCGAAAAACTACAAACGAGGCTCCGGCTGTCGGACAAACTAAAATTTAAAAGTTTTAGAATCCCTTTCGTCCCCAGTAGCCCCCGATGGCCCCTGATGGTAGAAACACACCCTCTGGAAGAGGAGAGACTCCCCTCATCTTTGCCAAAATTTCTCAATTTTATCTTTTACTTCACAGAATCGTTTAAACAGTTGTGTTGGAAGGAACCTTCAAAGGGCAGCTGATCCAGCGCTTCTAGGTAATACTAGGAATTCTATGTCTTAACTCTTTCTACAATGGGAAAATCTCCCCCTTCCCCTGGGAGTCTATTCCAATGTTTTACTTTCTGCATGATGAAAAATGTACTTATGTCCAAACGGAGTTTCCCCATTAATTCTTATCCATTAAGTCCCACCTTAGTTTGTTGCTGGAGGACCAAAAGAAAAACCAGTGAGCAGCTGACTGACTGGCTGCTTCTGTTTACAGGAGAACGAAAAGTTCAGCTGAGTAAAGGGGGACATCTGGTTGCTAACGCTCCAAAACAGAGAGTGCATTGGACTGTTTCCAGTTGCTGGAGGACTGGTGTCTGCAAGCCAGCAATTATTAACATACCTATTTACACATACATCTGCTTAGACCTATATATCAGCTTTAATACACTCACACAGACTCCCTGGAGCAAAATGTCCCCAGTCCCTCCTGGCTCCAGATTCCCTCCCCCACGTCTACCCCAGACAGCCTGAGAGTCCTCACAGCTGTGACTCTAGTGCTTAAAACATGTGCATAAAGACACGTGTTTCATTGCATTAGTAACACCAAAGCAACACTGTTGCTGCGGGCAGAAAAAGCTCCCATCCTTCCTTACTCCACTGCTGGGGTAGACAACCCTGTATGGCTGCCTCTACTTGTATCAGAAGAGACGCCTACATACACACTGCAGCAGTAGTGGCCCTGCATCCTGCTTAGACAGCACACAGCTGAAAGGAAAAAAATGACTCCTGAAAGTAAAAAAATTAATTCACTATCTGCTCATGAGGTGTCCACATGTTTATACAAATCCTGTTTTAATACTTCTATAGGCAAGTATTTCACTTTCCTTCTGCATTCATGTAATTTGTACAACTGTTAACTGATACCATTACATTTTCTATCTCCAACACAGGGATAATTTGACCGGGAATTGTGTGTGTTACACAACGGGGAGGGATAGCTGCCCAAAGGGGATGCTACCAAACCACCAGGGAAACACCCCAGTTAGAGGGAAATAGAAACATAGTACTTCAGAGCACTCCCTCAAAACATCAGCAAAAGATACCTGCAGCATCCAGCTGTTTCTCTGTTCAACGATTTAGAATAGATAGTTAACTAAACTAGGTAATATATGAGATCTAAAACATTATGGGGATGTTACAGTCTAAACAATGCAGTCTGTACTTTATACAACTGTAAGTTTGGCTTTGTTACATTTATGATACAAAAAAATCTGTAAGATAACTGTTTGGCTTTAATTTTTGAAGGATAATGGAGAGAAGGGAGGATAAAACTGCAGGAGTCAAACAAATCCCCAGTGCCGCAGTATATAAGGTAACCAAAAAGGACTCTTTGATTTGTTAATACATCTGGATGTACCAAAACATGCAGTGAGGAGCTTTGTCCCAGTGAGCCTGCTTACAATATTTGCAAAGAACAAAAGGAACGTACCAAGATGCTGCCTCAAACAGCACCCTGCCTGCAACAGTTCCCATCTCTTACTCCTTTACCTTGGCAATTTGCATATCCATCCTCTACAAATTTCTTATTGTTGCATGGTGGCTACAATAGAACCTATAAACTTCAACTGATGCTTCTAACTTCAACAACACACACCCAAAAAATACCTGCTCTTTGGGCCCACTAGTCATCACTCACTTCACCAAAAGTCACCTTCAGTGACTATCCCACTTTGATTACTGCTTCTGCCTTCAAAATGAGTTAAACACACTATGTAATCAGGTAGCTACCAAAAGCACAGTCCCTTCAACACAACACGCTGACTGACCTTCTGACTGCACTCTGCTCCCTCATTTCTTCTTACAAGCACATATTTGTCCTTTGCATCTGAAAGAAAGTATTACACAAGTCACTGGAATGCTGAACAATGGACAGACAATTCCAGAATCTCCATCCCAGTTAGGAACCCCATCTAGAGTACTACTACCCTCATACGATTAATAAGCACAGCCCCAAAATTTTAAACCCATACACATACAACCATTAACTACTGAGAGGGTCAATCTCCTGCACTGCACACGGAAAACCCTCTCATGAGGGTCCCATCACCTTCCGACACCATCAAAGCAACTGCCCACCCAGCCTGACTATGGCAGCTCCACCTCAGATCACTGTACACTTGTTTGTGGGTCTTGAGTTTTTAGGCCACATCACCAAAAACCCTTCAAAGGAAAATCACGTGCCATGGTATCACCTCAAGCAACAGGCAGACCACTGTGGTGTCCACCTCCTGCTCACTCCTTTACCTTGGCTTCTCACCCATCTGCCTGCCATCCTTGCGGGATGCCAAAATGAGGTTCAGAGGGCACCTGGAAAACACAAAAAACCAGGGGATGCCAATGTCTTCAACAGCAATACACCACCTGAGAAATAACTGATTCTGCAGCCCACCAGGCTTTGTTCACCTTTCCAGAGCCATCTGAAAAACACTATTGCTCAAGACAAATGAATGCTGCTCAACGCATGGACAATTTCATTAAGAGTCTTCCAAGGGCCCTTGATCCTACAGTGAGGGCAGGACGGCTTCAAGCCAAACTCTCAATGCTGAGGCCAACCCCAGACACAACACTTCAAACCACAAGACTTGACCTCAAGAGAAAACTCTCAGGAAGAAGAGTGATTCCAGGATGCTAGAATGCTGGGCAGGAAGACTCACAGGGACGCAACAGTGACACATGGAGGCTCCATTATGGCTCCAAGAGTGTCAAAGGACACCACCTTTCACAAGAAGCTACTCTTTAAGCTTAGATGACAGGTAAATAAGAAGCCTGGATTCAAGACCCAAGGATACAGGGAACAAAGTCCCAGTCTAAGAAAATCCACAATTAGAGATGCTGAGGCAGTTAGGAAGAACATGTCTGTGGAGGATTGGTTACGTGACAAGGGCCACTTAGACATAATGCTGCTGGCCAACGAGGAGCTGGGAAACCACCGAGCTCAGTTACTCTAATTTACTGATGTTGCAAGAACACAGCTAAGCCTTTGTATGGCAATGCCGCTGTACCCTTGGATGTAGCTTGCTTTAACAAAGGGAACCTGTAGTCATAGCTGAATATGCAAGATAAAGACATGGGAAATCACAAAGAAGTAACTAATAGAAATTAGCATAAGCTGAGCTAACCTTAAAAGCGTTCTCCAATAGTATAATTAGGTTGCAAAATATGTATTAGGTTATTAAGAACTGTATAAATATAGTGCGCGATAATAAAAAGACGAAGAAGCTTGTTGATAACTCATATTGAGTGTCCGGGTCTTCCCTCTGCTGTGACAAATGGCGCCCGAACAGGGACCTCATCGGAGGTGGTGAACCTGCGAGCCACGGTCCAGTGGAGCTTTGGTGTCGGTCCTGCAGCAGCACAGGAGGCAGAAGAGTAGGCTCCGTGCCCAGAGTGATTCTTACAGAAGAATCTCGGCTGACTACGCGCCGCCGACGTCTTGCAAGGGCTGCAACGGTTGTCAGGTAAAAAGGTTACGCGCAATGGAAAGGCAAGCAGCGTATGATCTCCTCAAATGCTTTTTAGAAAAGCGGGGAGTGTTAGATAAGGATTTAGCCAGGGAACTGGCAGGGTTGTTAGCTTATGGAGCTGCACAGGGATGCTTTGTTGACCCTAATACGGTTTTTGATGTGGGGGAGTGGTGCACACTTGGAGATAAGTTATGGAATGCTAGTTTGGAGGATGACAAAGTTACTAAAAAGCTGGGAAAGTCGTGGAGAACAGTCATAAATGCACTGAAACAGCACCAGGCAGAACAAAAAGCAGCACAAGCTGCTGCGGCACGCCTTGGAGCTGCGGGGGCTGTATATAAAGCAGAAACAAGTTCCCCTTATCCAATGCCGCCAGCCACTAATACAGTTTTCTTGCCCTCAACTACTAACATTGATGGCAAGATAGCTCCCTCTTCCTGTTCACCCTCTGTGCCCTCCCATTCATTTCCTACTCCCGAAACCGAATCGGCACCCTGGGAGGAATCATTTTGGGTAGAAAATAAGGTGAATGCCCCGAAAGAGAAAGATAAAATGGAACAGTTTATCAACGAAAGGCATAAGATGTGGAAAGAAATTGCTGATCAAGCGCTAGCAGAAGGCAAACAGGAGGCTGCCAATTTATTGCGGGAAGCTTTCCCAGTAGTGTATACTCCGACTCCTGGAGGTCTGACTGCCGACATTACTACCTTGGATTGGAAACTATTATCTCAGTTGCGTGCTACTGTTAGTGAATCAGGCATTCAGGGTGAGCCAACTCGACAAATGTTAGATTATATTTGGGGCGGAAATATTCTTTTGCCACCCGATATTAAAAGTGTGATGCGCCTTATTCTAACCCAACATCAACAACTGTTGTTTAATGCTCACTGGCATACTGTTTGTCGAGAACCAGTGACGGCAATCAGACAACCAGGTGACCCGTTATATGGGGTAACCCTTGACAAATTATTTGGTCTAGGTGCTTTTATGCGAATAGAAGCTCAAGCCATGCTGGGGCCAGATAAATTAAGGGAATCCATGCACTTGGCCAGACGAGCACTTACCAAAATAAAAGCTCCCGGGGGAATTCCCTCTTAATTCCCTCTTCTTAATTCCCGGGGGAATCAAGCAGGGGCGAGACAAGCCGTTTGGGTCATTTATAGATAGGGTGGCGAATGCAATTCAAGCAGCCAGAGTTCCAGAGCACTTGCACGGAACCACCTTAAAAGAATGTGCAATTCAAAATGGCAATGTCACAGCTCATAATGTTATTATTACATTGCCTGGGAATTGGACTATAGAGGAGTTATTAGAGCGAATGTCTCAGGTGCCGAGTGGACCACAGGCTATGTTAATAAATGCAGTTAAGGAGCTGAGCCAGAGTATGAAGGAACAGGTTGTAGCATCTCAAAATTAGGTTTTAGCTGCCCTTGCACCCTTGCAAGTGTCCATTAAGCGGCCTCAGAAGAAAGGACAGTTACAAATTAAATGTTTTCGCTGTGGAAAAATGGGTCACATCCGGAAAGACTGTTCCCTCGGAACCGTGTGGCGCCAAAATTGTCACAATGATACTCATGACTACACAGCATGCCGAAAAAAGTCGGGAAACGGGAAGCCCAGCGCAAAGGGACGCCGTGCAGTGACACAAGTAACGGCCCCCAACACCAACGTTTTTCCAGTACAAGTACAGCAGCCCTGCACTCAGCTACCTTACAGCCAGCCGCAACAGCCTTGCGCCCAGCAACCAGTGGGAGTCTCGGATTGGACTTGGCAACCTCAATAGACTATACCCTGATTGACACCAAGCCTCATCGAATTCCAACAGGAATTAAAGGGCCCATCACAGTAGGGGGACAAGCTGTTGAAGCTTTGCTCATTGGCCGTTCGTCTGCAACCATGGTGGGACTAAACATTGCAGTGGGACTGATTGATGCGGATTATACAGGAGAAATATACATCATGGTTCAGACACTGTACCCCCCTCTGAATATACCTGCTGGGACTCACATTGCCCAATTAATCCCTTTACCTCGCCTGGCTCAGGGACCTGCTATCACAGATTCACAATGTGGCGAGGGAGGCTTTGGTTCTACTGGCCAAATGATATTAGTGACTGTGGACTTAAAGCAGTGACCAAGAAAACAGGTTGTTTTGCAATTTAGAGATCAGTCAATTACTTTAACAGCCGTGCTAGATACTGGTGCAGATGTCACGGTAGTGGCAGCCCAAGAATGGCCACCACACTGGCCCACAGTCGTTTCTGCAGATACAATTGCAGGTGTTGGAGGACTGACACTGGCTAAAAGATCATTGCCATTACAAGTGATTATGGAAGGGCGAACTGTATCTTGCTCAGTGTCGATAATTCCTCTTCCAGATGGCGTATCTGCACTGATTGGGCAGGGTGTGCTTGCTCAGATGGGAATGGTGCTGACTACAGACCTCCCTTTATAGCTACGGCCATTGCATGGACTTTCCCGATCCCTCTCCGGTGGAAAACTGATGAGCCGGTCTGGGTTGAGCAGTGGCCTTTAAAAAGGGAAAGCCTCCATCACGCAAGAGCAGTTTAAACAAGGACATCTTCATTTTCAACTAGTCCTTGGAATACACCTATGCTTTCTTCATTATTGTTGCTAGGGTTAAAAATTGTTGGGATTATACTGTTGATTATTGTTGTTTGTCAGCTCCTGTTGACATGTGTAATGAAAAGTCTTAGTCGCCTAAATACACAAGTTATGATTGTACAAAATAAAAATGGGGGAATTGTGGAGGATTGGTTATGTGACAAGGGCCACTTAGACATAACGCTGCTGGCCAAAGAGGAGCTGGGAAACCACCGAGCTCAGTTACTCTAATTTACTGATGTTGCAAGAACACAGCTAAGCCTTTGTATGGCAATGCCACAGTACCCTTGGATGTAGCTTGCTTAAACAAAGGGAACCTGTAGTCATAGCTGAATATGCAAGATAAAGACATGAGAAATCACAAAGAAGTAACTAATAGAAATTAGCATAAGCTGAGCTAACCTTAAAAGCGTTCTCCAATAGTATAGTTAGGTAGCAAAATATGTATTAGGTTATTAAGAACTGTATAAATATAGTGCACGATAATAAAAAGACGAAGAAGCTTGTTGATAACTCATATTGAGTGTCCGGGTCTTCCCTCCGCTGTGACACGTCAGAAGAGAACTTTTGAGAAAGCTACAATACACAAGACTGTTCCACGTTGTGAATCTGTTATGCGAGATAACGCATCACTGAATGATGCTAAGGTGATAAATAAATGTGTTTCAGAGCCTAAGGATGGTGCCATCTGGTACAAAGAGGACCTCAAGGCCGTAGAAAGCTCTAAGACAACAAAGACAGACAGCAGAAACAAACACCACCTCTCACAAAGGCTGGAGCTGCCCTGCCCATCTTAGCATCATGCTGGTATCTAACCTGGTCCCTTCACCTGACTGAAGAGGGCTGCTCTTGGACAGCCCTCTCACCTACACTGACTTCCACAGCTCTCTCTGCAATTATCAACTTTCCCCCTCCCTGCTCAGCCATTCCTCACACCTGGTTCCACTTATTTTTCAGAGGGCTGGGCATCTGAAGCCATGGTGAAGAAGGAAAGCCCCATCAGTGGGCCGAGATGTTCCTGTAGCCACAGGGTTCCTCTTCATCATGTACCATGAAAAAATTCCAGTCAACAGTAGCACCAGCAAGTCCTACATCAGTAAACACTAACCTCTTTCAGAACGCTGAACTCCTGCAAAGAGTCCCTTGGTGATGCACTTACTCTCTCATTCCAGAGCTGAACACCGCAGCCGTTATCACTTGGGGAACCGAAAAATACCAAGACAGAGCAAACAACTACCGCACTGGCCAGAAGCCCCCAGCCCTCCTCCTCTCACCCAGTAGAGTCCCAAGCACAACACAGCCCCTGAACAGACTGAGCCCCTCACTAGAGGTGAAGGCTTATATACCCTGGGTCTCACCCCGCTGTCCTTCCCACAGTCCTTTGGGAAAGCCCCCTCATCAACCTGACTTGGCCACACCTGGGCTACCCCAGCCCCAGCTGGAGCCCATCAGAGAACATCATCCCCTGCTCCGGCCACAGCTAGAAGCTCTGTCCCCATGGGCTGCCAACACCCCCCCCCCCAGGGCACTCTGAAGGCAGGAAAATGTTCATTTAGACTCCTCAGAAATTCCAGCAGAGATGGGGACAAGACTCAGAGCCTGAGCTGAGCCAGAGAAATGAAGAAAAGGAAAGAGAATGAGGGAGAAAGAAAGGCGGAGGGTTGGGAAAGAAGGGCAAGGCCACACCCATGGGGGAGGAGTAGAAGGACAGGGCCACAATGACAAGAAGGTGCCAGGGAACCAAGATACAATCAGTGCTGCCAATGAGCATCACTGAGTCCTAGATGGGGCGGGGCAAAGGCAAAGGGGTGGAGACACGTGTGGGAGGGCAGGGTCACACTCAGGGGTCTGCAACAAGCATGAGGTGGGCGGAGAGATGTATGGGGGTATTGTCAGGCTCAGAGGCACCTCCCAGAGCAGGGTGCGGAGCCACACACAAGGGTGTGGTCAAGCTCAGAGGCGTGGCCACACACAGGGCAGGCAGAGCCACCCACAGGAGTGTGGCCCAGATCAGGGGGGGCAGAGGCACTGCACCCCAGGGGGCAGAGAGACTCGGGTGGGTACAGAACAAGTACGAGGAGCCCAGGACCAAGACACAACATGGGCGGAGGTGCAGAGACACGCATGGAGGACGGGGATAAGACTTAAGGAGGCGTGGGGACACAGTGCAGCTGGGACAGGGCACCACATAGAGGCTGGGGAGGGGGAACTACATTTGATACTGTTGAAATACAAAAATATTCATTTCTCATCTTACACATCTCCAATCTCCGGTTAACTCCTCTGTCCTATTTCTCATTTTCATACCCACGCAGATATTGGAGTCACATCTGGTTTGGGTTGGTTTTATTTTTTATTAACTTTCTCTTTTACATTTCTTCCTCTACAACACAAGTTTTTCCTTCACTGCATTTTCAAGTCTTTTTCATTACGACATGATGGAAGACATGAAGGCACGGACCCCAATTGCTGTGCACAATCAGAATCATTTATTGCGTGGCTCAAAAGACTTACGTAGTACCCCAGTATCTATTGCCTGATCTACAATTTACACCTCAAAGTGCTCTTTCTAACATAAAGCCTTACCTACCCGTTCCCACCAGAGGCATGGGGTACCAGGACATAAGGAATTTGACATCTGGACAATGTTAAGTTATTTACAGCTCTTTGTTCTTCTTCAGGGTCAGTGAGTGCCAGGGAATCTGCAGCATTCCTCTATCCCACGCAGTCTTGCTCCTCCGCTGTTCTCCTACAAGGACACACAAATAAGTTGTTTTTTTTTAATTTGTTAAAGATATCTCTACTTAGATTTCTCCATCAAAATCCACTGTGTAGTACAAAATCAGGAGGAGGCAGCCTGGCCCTGAGAAAAGGGCAGTGATGTCACCAGGCATAAAGAGATGATGTCATAGTAAGGGGTCAATGAGTGTACCTATGAATAAAATACAATGAGTGATAAAACCCCCGCCCTTTTTGGGTGTGGACATGCCCCCTTGGGGTATAGTCCCACCTTCCTGGGAATAAACACTCCCTGTGTGATGCAATCCCCACACACTTTGGATGTGGACACGCCACTTTTTTTGCATATCCCCACCCTCATAGGGGTGGACACATCCCCTGTGTGATGCAAACCCCACCCCCTCTTCTACACCCCGCATTTGTGGAGCAGCCCCACACTTGTGGGTCTTGGGGGAACAGAGGGATGGGGGCGGGCAGGGTGGGGGGCTCAAGTGTGGGTCTGGCCCCTAAGTGTGGGTCCCCTCCTGAGCTGGAGCAGCCCTGACCTTCACCCCCATCACCGTGGGGCCCAGACCACACCCTGTGCCATCATCATGACATGGATGACATCACACCGCCAACGGGTGACTTCACAATGACATCCAAATGACATCACGGCACAGGAAGGTACTCACCAGAGACAGTTTCAGTGACGACAATGATGACATCACAGTGCTGATGCAATCATGGTGGGGACGAGAACGTCACACACAGCTCCAGAAGAATGACATCGCTGACGCCAACTCGGTGACATCACAGCCCCAGGATATCAGCATGGACCTGGGGAAGGGGTGGTGATGTCATCAGATGCAAAGCAATGACATCGCAGGAGACGTGGCAGAACCTGAACTGTATCTGGGGAAGGGTGGGGGGATCTGTGGGTCAATGCTGTATCTGTGGAGCAGAACTGTAACTGGGGCAGGGTGGGATCTCTGGGCAGAACTGTATCCGTGGGGCACACCTGTATCTGTGGGGCAGCACTGTACCTGAGGGGCAGCACTGTACCTGAGGGGCAGGGAGGCAGTTGGTCATGCCAGGTCCCGGTGCAGCCGCTGGTCCTTGCCATGGGGCAGGGGGGCCAGGTGCCCCTCGAAGGCCGTAGGGCAGCAGCCCCACAAGTCTTGACTCCAGCTCTGGGGGGAGGAAGAGACAGTCAGGGACCCACCTGTGCCCCAGATTACCCTGACCCAGCCCTACAAGTGCCCCCTGGTCCGACATCTCACACCATAGAGCCCCCACACATGCTCCCACAGCCCCACATCTCATCCCACACAGACCCCCAAGTTCCAAGCTCCAGATACTGCCCCATAGTCTCCCCGAAAAATACTTAAGGGCCACCTCCTAGGCCCCATAGGCCCTGCCCCACAGCACCCCCCAAGTACCCCCACCTCCCTGAGCATTTTGGGGTCCCTCACAGAGTAAACCACTGCCCCACAGTGCCACTTTAACCCCTCCCAATGCCCTTATCCCCCTCCCATTGCTTTCCAGTTGCTACCAGTGCCCACACTCTTCTCACTGTACAGCCCAGCAGAGGGAAGCACTGGGAGAAGTGGGGGGGAGGTAGGGTGGGAACTGGGAGCGATGGCAACAAACTGGGAGGGACTGGGAGTGGAAGGAAGACAGGGACGAACTGCACCCAGCGGGGAGGCGGTTGGGAAGGATGTGGAGAGACTGCAACAAATTGAGGTAGGTGGGGCAGTTGGGGAGGAGACTGGGGCACCGCAGGGATTGTATGGGGTGGATGGAACGTGCAATGGGGCCAGTGGAAGGTGCTGGAGGACAGTTAGGAGGACCTATAGGGCAGTGATGGCCCTATGGGGCAGTGGGAAAGGGCCTACGGGGCAAATTGAGGGCTCTATCGGGCTGTCCTGGGGCCCTAGAGGGCACTGGGAGTCCCTGCGGGGCAGGTGGCAGGGGGTTCTATGGGGAACTGGGGACTGTTATGGGGCGGTTAGGAGGTGCTATAGGGCACAGGGAGGGCCTTTAGACATTAGACATTGGGACATTAGACATTGCTGTGGGGCAGCTGATGGATGCTATGGAGCACTCGGGGGCCTTAAGGGGGCTTGGGGGTCCCCACCAGGTCACAGGCAGCCTTTTGCAGCACTCTGGTCCCCCAGGGGGTAGGAGGCCAGCCCCACAGGGCAGCTGGGATGCCCCATGGGGATCTGGGAGTCCCTATGGGGTATCTGGTGCCCTATAGGGCAATGAGGGTGGAACTATGGGGTACTTTGTGTCCCCATGGGGTGGTAAATGTCCTATGACGCATTAAGGGTTTACTAAGGGGAGACGAGGGGCACTATGGGACTCCTGGCACCCTTATGGAACAATCAGTGTCCCTTATAGGGCTGTTAGGAATACCCTATGGACCAAGTAGACGGTACCAATTGAGGCAGTTAGGATACCCCATGGGGCACCAGGGGTCAGTGTGGGGCAGGTCTGCAGGCTATGGGACAGCTATGGATACCCCCTGGGAGAGTTAGGATGCCCTGTGTGGCATCTGGGTGTCTCTGTGGGGCAGGTTGACTGACTCTGTGGGGGGGGATTGAGATGCCCAATGGGGCACCAGGGGGGGGTCCTTTTGGGGCTGACGGGGGAAATATGGGACAGCTGAGATGCCCTATGGGGCACTGAGGGTCTGCATGGGGCAGGTTTGGGGACTAAAGGGCACACGTGGGGCAGCCAAAATGCCCTATGGGCCAGTGGGGGCCATTATGGGGCTGACTGGGCAACTCTAGGGCAGCTGACATGTCCAACGGTCCACAGGGGTCTCTGTGTGGGTAACTATGGGACATCAGGGATACCCTATGGGGCACTGTGGACCTCTGTGGGGCAGGTTGAGAGAGTCTGGGGCAGCTGAGATGCCAAATGGGGCACTAGGAGGTCCTTCTGTGGCTGACTAGGGGACTAGGGAAAAGTTGGGATGCCCTATTGGGCACTGGGGGGCTGTATGGGGCACGTTAAGGGATTATGGGGCACCGGGGGGGCCTTGTGGGGCTGAGTGTGGGAGTCTGGGGCACCTGAGATGCCCAATGGGGCACTGGGGGGCTGTGTGGGGAATTACGGGGCAGCAGGGATGTAATATGGAGCAGCTGAGATACCCCATGGGGCACTGGGGGTGTGTGGGGCACACTGGGAGACTACAAGGCAGGTGAGATGCCCAATGGGGAGGTGACTGTGGATCAGGTGTGAGTTCCCACTTGTCCCTAGGGATTGGTGGGTGTCCCGTCCCCCCCAAGCCCCACTCCCCCAGTACCTGTTGCAGACACGACCCTCTCATGGGCACAGGTCCCACCCCATTCTCTGTGAACATACCCCCAGGTGTAAAGGCCCCGCCCCTCTGGGGTGTGGACACGCCCCCTGTATGACACAACTTTTGCCTACAGGTCTCATGCACACACCCCTTTGCCTAAAACCCCCACCCCCTCCAAGGAGACGCACCCCAAGACGTGGCAGCCACAACCCCTTTTTGTGTGCAGGCACCCCCCTGGTGCAAAAATCCCACCACCACCCCCTTGGGGTGTGGATGTGCCACTTCTGGGTTAAGCCCTGCCCTTTGGAGCACGGACACACCCTCAACGTGTGCAAACCTTGCCCCTATTTTGTGTGTGAACACCTTTTTCAGGTTAAGGCCCACCCTCCTAAAAGTGGACTCACATTCACTCTGATGCAAATTCGCCCCCTTTGGGTGTGGACACACCCCTTTTGTCATAAGCCCCGCCCTCCTGGGAATAAACACTTTCTGTGGGATGCAAACTTAACCCCCTTTTGGTGTGTACATGCCTCTTTGGATTAAACCCCGCCCTTATCAGATTGAACATACCCCCTTTTATGCAAATCTCACAAACTTTGGTTGCGGACATCCACCCTATTGGATGCAAACCCCACCCACTTTGGTTGTAAAAGCCCCTTTTGTGTTAAGCCCCACCTCCCACGGCATGGACACACCTGTTTTGTTATGAAAACTTCATCCACTTTGTAGACATGCCTCTTTGCATTTAGCCCTGCAGTCTTGGGAACACTTCCCGTGTCATGCAAAACCCAACATCAGTGTGGACACGCTCCCTTTCGGTATAGTCTCGCCCTCCTGGACATACACAGAGCTCGTGTGATGCAAACCACACACCCCCCCCACACACATACCCTGCTCTTGGACGCCGATGCCGGTCCCTTCTGTCCCTGTCCTTGTTCTCACACACACACACACACCACACCCAGCCCCACACAACTCACCTGTGCCCCTGCGGCTGCGTCTCCGGTAACTGGAAATCCCCGTCCAAGTCTTCGTCGCTGTGCCGGGAAAAGCCATTTTCTCTCCCCGAGCTCGTTCCCCCCGCCTTTTCTGCCGCTGCCACCCCCGCGCCCCGCCTCCGGGTCCCCCCGTGTCCGCGGATACTCTCTGTCTGCTCCCGGCCCCCCCCCCCA
>JAAWXA010000024.1:65283-94432 GCA_038090715.1 Florisuga fusca
CCCAAGCCCTGCGCTGACCCCCATACCCCCGTCCCTGGACGCCATTTTGTCTCCTCGTCGGCTCTGTTGCTCCTTCACACCGAGTCACCTCTGCAGTCTCGGGGCTCGCTGATTGGCCGCCCGACCCAGGGGTAACGGCTTCCATTGGATCAGACTCTGGTGCGCCTAACCCACTTCCTGAGGCGATACACGCACTGATTGGTCCCTGCTTTCCCGACCCTGTTGCTCGCACCCTCCCCCTCATTCTCCACCCTCCGGGGATGCTGATTGGCCAGCGCCCTCTCATTGATTGCTGAGAAAAAAAACCACACCACACACACACCACACACACACCACACACACACCCCAAAGGAAAAACGAGAGGTGTCAGAGGGGTGTGGTGTGCGGCCTGGTGCCCTTCCCTTGGTTAAAGGACTCAGGCGCCTTCTCCTCTTTGAAGAAAGGTCGCCCATTTCCCGCCAGTTATTAAGGCGACTCTGAACAAGTCAGGGCCCCAGAAGCCCCCAGCTGCCCCTGATGGACTGCCCCGCACTTTAGGGTCCGTTCCTGCCCCATATGCCCCACAGCCACCAGTGAGGGGTCTGCCCCTGCCTCGCAGCACCCTCCATAAGTGCCCCCTCCAGCACTATGGGGTCACCCCAGTTCAGCTGTAGCTGTAATTTCACCACCGGCAGCTTCTTCACCAGGTCCTGACACAGCAGCAGCTCCTGACCAGTACACACTGTATAGACCCATATGCAGCAGAGTATAGACCAGTATAGACGAGTCACACCTCCACTGACCCATTATTCACCCCCCAGTGCACAACAGTAGCCCCCAAATGTGCCTTTACAGCTGCCCCCAGTACACACCAGTACCCCCAAGTGCCACTTCAACCCCTCCCTGTGCTCCCATCCCCCCTCCCAGTTGCCCCCTGGTCTTATCTCTGCCCTTCCCACTCATTCCTAGTTGCTCCCAGTGCCTCTACTCCTCTACCAGTACAAACCCAGTAGCCCCCAGTTCCTCAGTGCACACCAGTAACTCCTTATAGCCTCCCTCTAGTCCCTCCCAGTGCCCCCTGGTATAAACTGCCTGATGCAGACCTGTGTAAAGGACAAAACCCACATTTTTATATAAAATTACTTTTCTCTCTCCCTGAGTCTTGCCTCCTCCCTTCTTTCTTTATAAGGATTTTTTTCTTAGACTTATAAAACGTAAACTATGAAACTACAATTCCCTGGAAGGCAATTTATGCTCCAATTATCAAACTCAATCACTAGCTTTTTTAAAAAAAAGATATTTCTAAAATTCAGTTAAAGGGTTATTTCAATAATGTCAAAAGCATTCAAACTGCTTCTTCTTTTTCCTGATACGCTTTGTTGAAACTGCCAACATTTTGTAGATGGAGAAAGTCTCCATAAATGTAATGCATCCGGCCAGACTGCAGGGATAAAAAAGCAAAACTGTATCAGAAATTACAGTCCTGTGACAGTAGTTTGTACTCACGCAGAGCAAGGTAATTCCAAAAGCACTGCTGTGTATCTAAAAAAAAGCACATTGAGATGACAGCAACCGACTAGGTTCCTCTATTTCATGTCTGCTTACAGCCATGCTGACCCTCTCTGTTGGGAACCAAGGTGGTATTACCTTGGGGGGGGAATGGAGCTCGGGGGGAAAAAAGGGGATTAGAGAGGGCCTAGAGGGAGAAATGGGGGTTTTAGGGAGAGGAGGAAAGGGGACTGAAGGGAAATAAAATGGGTGAGAGGGGATTTGGGGGGTCAATGGGGAGGTATGGGGAAAAAATGGGGCATCACAGGGGAAAATTGTGGATCTGGAGGGAAATGGGGGGGTTGAGGGTGGAAATGGGGATTAGAGGGGGTCTGAGTGGGGAGAAATGTGCCTCTGGGGTGAAAAAGGGGTTTAAGGGGGGAAAATGGTGGTCCAGGGGGTTGACCTGGGGGTCACAGGGCCTACAGTCAGAGCTCCAGCCCCACAGCGGAGGAGTTGGGGTAAGTTAGGGTGCGAGGGGGTGTGGGGGGGGGACTGTTGCACGCCTCAGGGTCCCCCCTGGGGACTTCACCCCTGCAGGTCTTTCTGCCTATTAGACCCCCCAGACCCAGCCCTGCCATTCTGGGACACCCCACCATCCCTTAAAACTCCCGCAACCCCACAGAGACCCTCCAGACGCCCCCAGAAACCACACAGATCCCCCCAGCTCACAAAGAGCATGAAGTTCATGTCATGATGAAGCATGATGGGAAAAGTAGTCCCAAAAAACACATTTTATCAAATTCAAACCATGGGTGTTGAAATAATCCAATTCAAATAAGCAAATTCAACCAAAGGCTTTTCCATTAGGTGTTTCTAAAATTAAGTTCAAGCATTATTTAAATAATCTCACAAGCATTCAAACTGCCTCTTCTTTACTCATGTACACTTTCTTTGTGGAAACTGCTAAAGAGCTCCTCTCTAAAACAAAACTGGACAAAAATTCCATGTGAAAATTTAATAATGAAATCTTGATGATAATAATAATAAAATAATAAAACTTTAAAAAAAATTAAAATCTGTGCACTCACATAAAAATTATACCAGCGTCTAATCTAGATTTTCTAAAATTATAACTGAAATTACAACTTTTCACATCATAATAAAGAGGTGAAAATAAGCTCAGTGGAGCCACATTCTGAGATCTAGTGCTGTATAGGTCTATGTTGTAAAGTTTGGACAGAGAAAGTCTCTGTATACTGTAAGGTCACGGTATACTTTGCTTTTATCCAGAGGAGATGATTTTGGAGCCAAATCCAGAAACTCACCATCTCCCAAGATCAAAGAGCAGAGGATGATGTTACCTGAGCAAATCTCCACACAACTGGCTGATGCAGAGGAGACACAAAACCACAAAGTGGTTTTGCTTTGGTCTTCAGTGAAAAACAGCATCCTGGTCAGGTCATAACAGAGAGGAAAGATGCCCTGGTTTTAAGATACCAACACTGCCTGTGAGCCAGGCCAGACTGCCCAGACTTCAAGGATTCAAGCACACCTTTTTCTGTTCCTCTGAAAGCAGAGAGACCTGGGTAGAGGACAGAAGTCTAGTGTGAACTGAGGCACTTCAGGATAAACAGAAATTGTATCTCAGCTGTTAAACTCCACACAGATACAGATTCTTAATGATGCTTTTACACTTTTATTTAGTTTATTAATTTAATGTTTAATTGCATCTGCTTACTGTTTATTAACTGCATCTGTCAACCAATATATTGCATTACCCTGCTAAAATTATGTTCCAACTATATTCTATGTGTTAAATATTAAAGCTTCATTAAAATGTATTCACAAGGTAACACACTAGAATTTTATCATCAGATCTGTCCTTTGATATCCACTTAATCTGCACACAAAGTGAGCTTTTCACATCTGCCCAGCCTATATTTGGTAAATCATACAGCAGAACCATGTGCAGAAATCTTCCCTTTTTGGCTACCACTACAGATAACTGCACCATTTTGGAAAAGAAGTTTAAATCTGCAATAGATTAAAAAAAAAAAAAAAAAAAAAAAAAAAAAAAAAAAAAAAAAGCCCATCAGAGTTCCTCAGTGTCTCCAAGCTCTTATGTTGAAAGTTTGGATAAAGAGCCATAACCGGCACTGCCCACCTTAAAACATTTGTTGTGCTTTCTGTCCCAGCCAGGAGCAGTTCTCCCACAGAGAAAATCGGGGTCTCTCTTGACCACGCTGATTCTGGATCTTTCTTCTTTGTGGATTTCTCTATAACATAAAGCAGAAAGACATCCTGTTGACTGAAATCAGCACTTGCTCTGTTTTTTAACTAAAATATGGACAGAGTGTGCATGCATCCTAAAACCCAAGTGCCTCCAAAATATCTGATCTTTTTTTTTAAATTATTATTATTAATTAGCACACTCTTCAAAGTGCACAGACAAGTAAGGGGAACTTAAGGAGACACAAAAGTGACTCTTCCTGTCTTTAAATCCCTTTACTTCACCTTGTCTGGAGCATGCCAACAGCAACTGCAGTTTTAAGCTTTCACAGAAAAAAATAAATTACGGACTACCCTTACTAAGCTGAAGCTACATGTTTCTGTTGTATACTTCCCTCAAAGATTTTACTATTAATAACTCGCATCCCATTAGAGCTCCCTTCTAAACCTGGGTCAGAGTAAAGGTTTCCCCCAACCCCTGTCCTGCAGGCCGGCAGCTGTCCTGCAGGGGCTGTGACAGAGCACGGGGCCAAGGCTCTGGCTCTGCTTCTGCTCTTCCCAATTTCCCCTTATGCTCCATCACTGGGATAGTGAAAAGAATAAGGTTTAAACAAACGTGCAACCTTAAAAAAAATAAAAAGCCAGGATCAGGCATAGCAGTGCACTGTGGGAGGATACGGGGCACAGGATGTAAAGCCACGCAGCAAAGGTACAGATCTAATGTACGAAGAGACAGTGCAGTCTTCATCTTCACCCTTGGAGGTTTTCAAGGCCAGATCAGATAAAAGCCTGGTCTTTCAAGAAGAAAAGGATAAAATAATTTTCTTTATCTGAATGCCCTTTAAATAAACAATATGCTTCCCTGGTCCCAGTTTTGCTAAATCTATACCAAAATTATAGGCAACTTACATGATGCTACCGGTACAGTTCTCTAAACCTGAATAGCCTTGCTTCCCAAAACTACCATTATTATTCTAGACACTACTCTGTTCTTAATTCTTCTCAGATAAAATCAAGCGCAAGGAGGTTCTTAACATTTTACATACCAGATCAGTGGAGTATACCTTGCATTCTTTCAACATCTCCTAAAAACTTCAGCATGTAGTTCCTATTCTGTTATTGTCACAGATAGTTACATTGTAGTTGTTACTACAACAGCTCTGCCTTATTTCCTTGCCAAAATATCCTTGTCTTTCTCTTGGAACGCTGCTGTAGCCCATTTGTTTCCAGTTATACCTTCCTCAGAGTATCTTTTTACCTCTCATATTCACAACCCTCATACTGGTACATGCTGTTCAGTAAAAATTTTCTCAATTTCTCATTATCTCCTGAACAAAACTGTACAGTCAGCATCTATTCTTTATCAATCTTACTGATAACTAGTTTTAGTTCCTCCAATAAAACTGGAAGATACACTTTGTGCCAATGACCCCATGCTCTTGAATATTAAAGCAGAAATGCTTGTAACAAAAGGATACGTTTCATTCAACTTCAGAAAAATGTAACCACTACAATAATGTGTAGGAGTTCTATCAACTACTTCCCCCCATCCCCTCCATGTTTTCCTGAATCGGACATAACCTCTGAAAAAGAGAATCTCCTTCTACTTGTTTCACTTCAGTAACCAACAACAAACCTTTGAACAGTCAATCTTGTTTATTTCTAGACACGTGTTTCTATAAAAGGCTCCATCTTGACAGGCACAAAAGCTATCATAAAGAGCCACCCTGGCTATCATGAACAGCCATCCTGATCATCTGGACAAAAAAATGAAATTCACTGGCATAGATGTTACTTTCTTCACGCTCTTCACCCTCCTGGCTCCTTGGAATGCAGGTGAGTGACATTTCAAAATTTTGCTGCTTTTAACTACAGTCAGTTTTGACTTCTGAACTGCAGAATACATAAAGCAGTAAGAAATTACTGATACCATTTGCTAAAGCAAAGGCCCACAAGCTGGCTTTTACCAGGATGGTATAATTCTCAACCCCTTCCTCTGTAATTTCCAGTAGGGCAGTAGATCTTTCCTGTAAGTAAACAGACAATCTGGAGAATGCATTAAATATTTTTTAAAGACACAGAACAACTTTCTAGCTCCCCATATTGCAAGCATTTCTACTCCCATCACAGGCTGGTTTTCTGGTATAGAATGAAGCCTGACTTTTATTTCTGAATTGCTATCAATCCTGTTCTTTCCTGCAGCCACGTATTATCCCAGGATAAGGGAGTAAGGCCAGCAGAGGGAAAAACAGAGAGAGATTATCTTAACTCCCAAAAACTTTCAAAATTCTTTCTTCCTCTTCTGCTCTTGTTCATACATTGTTAATAATGTTTGAGAAGTAGGTGAATCCAGCAGCTTGTAGGATGCAGTAGATTTCACCTTCTCAATCTGCTATATTCTCAGATTCTGGAAATTCCTCCTGTCTCAGTCCCACAGGTGTGGATACTGCTGTTCTGATTTGTAGGTCCAGCCAGTACGGGGGCTGAGCCTCTGTTGCAAAGAGGCTCATACCTCATACACATACCACACCATGTAAACACAGCCAGCCACATGGGCTAACACAGAGCAGTGCTTTTACTGGCATCCAAATAAACGCAGACAGCATTCCCATAAACCTGCACACCACCCAGTTCTCTTCTTCCTCTGCATCTGATTGCAATGGAAGGTCACTAGCAAAAACACAAATACAGTTTCTCCCTCCAGATTCATGGGCACACCACATTCACAGATACCTTGCATGATAGCATGGGCTTTAAATTTGCCTATTAGCCAAGCCCAGATCCTTAGCCCCTTACATGGTCAACAGCTCAGACCTTGGGCCTTCGAAATGCGAGTCTCCTGATGACTGGCTAGATCATCCTGAAGTTCACGTATAACTACAACATGTATGCAAGCATGCACATGCATGAAAGTGAGGTGACATAGAAAACAGCAAGAGGATTGAATGAAATGGCTATGGTGATCACATGCAGGGCTCAGTCAGAGAAGTGTACTGATTGGCAGCTTGTTTGC
Organism: Florisuga fusca; assembly: GCA_038090715.1. Classification (NCBI taxonomy): domain Eukaryota; kingdom Metazoa; phylum Chordata; class Aves; order Apodiformes; family Trochilidae; genus Florisuga; species Florisuga fusca. Next base: position 71,996 of record JAAWXA010000024.1, read on the forward strand.
ATGACTGGCTCCTATTATGCTCCCTTCTCTCCATTTTCCCATGCTGTTATTTCACCACCCACCTTGACTCCTCACTTTCTTTTGCTTAAGTCCTCCCAAGTAAACCAACTACCCCCTAGTGACTCTTTATCACTCGTCCCAATTTTGCTACATCCATGACCAAATTTAGAATTTCTGATACTTACCTAGTTACCTACATCTCATCATTGCACGGTATCACGTATAGAGTTATCCAAGCACTGTTGCCCTTTCAAGATCCCTCTCCCCTAAAGGTCTCCAGTGCCTTCAGTTGTTTGTGCAGCTGGTCTACCTCACTTAACCCTTCCTTAACTGTTTTTTGAGATCAGATTGTTCTTCACAGTGTTACTGTAACATCTGTCAACTTCTCACTCTTTCATTTGTGTTGAGCAATTGTTCATGTCATGTCCCAGACCTATGAACAGACCCATGGTCTGTTCAGCTAGACCTCAACCAGGCCTAAGACAAGGGCCTAGTCATGTCTGTGTACCTAGTTGTCTTAACAGCTATCTTATTAAGGTTAGACTCAAATAAAATGCAGAAGAAATTTCAGTAGCTTTTCATAAATTCATATTGGAGCACACTCTGTCACTAATGTTAGCTTTCCATTCATCAAAGAGCACTAGCCTTACATTCTCATTGATTCCTGTGTAAGTTTATCAGTCACAGGACGCCATCCTGACTTGCTTAAGACCTGTTCAGAAACAGAGTTAGTGACACTCACTGAAGGGCTGCTCTGGAGAGTTATCTTTGTTAGATGTAAAAACACCCATTGATTTGGTGAAATTATGTACAGTCTGGGAATAAGTAAGTGTATTTTTCTGCTCAACATGGAGCAACCTTAATACGCAGGCAATTACAGCCTTCACGTAAATACACTCCTGAACTAACATAACCAGCCTACTTCATAGAATCATAGAATTGTCTGGATTGGAAGGGACCTCAGAGATCATCAAGTCCAACCCTTGATCCACTACCGCTGTAGTTAATTTACAGTTAATAACTTTAGAGTATGAACTTCTGTTTCAGAGAACATCTAGAAGAGTTCAAGAACATTCCTAACTATGTTTTTTTCTTCTTTCAACAAGGAGCTCATGACTCTTGCTCACACCGATGTGGAGAGCTGCTTGGTACCTGTTCTTGCCAGGTGACTTGCCAGTCCTTGGGGATTTGCTGTCCTGATTATAAAGAATATTGTCTTCAAATTTCTCCATACTCAGGATCTCTGATGGGAGGCAAAGACTTCTTGATTGAAAACACAGCTTTTAATGCCTCATCTGTGCTAACATGCAGGTGAGCCACAACTGTATATTCCTACGCCAAAGGGAGACGAACCTTTCTAATCTCTTTCCAACAATAGGTAATTACCATCAGAAAAAGACTCGTCTATCCAGGAGTGCAAACATACTTTGAAAAGTCTTCAGAATCCCGAAACACGAAAAGGTTCTGTCAACCCTTCACCCTTGACGATACATGTTGTCTATTTCTACACAGGATCATTTCATTAAGGTCAAATTATTGCACGATGCAATCATTACTCTGCTACGTTTTCCACAGAAGATTCTGAGTGAGATTCTGCAGTCCTTCCCATCTGATTAGCAGCACCTGAAAAAGTTTTTAGTTCTTCATCAGTAGAACTTTTGATCCAGGCATTCATTCTGTATAACACATTTGTGTACTTTAAATTACCTGCACAGTTGCACTAGCACAGTCAATACAAACTTCAGTGCAGACAAGCAAAGGTACTATGTCTTGACAGGCCCCAACTTCCTACAGTTCTTGGAGTAGTTATGCTGTCACCACACATGAATCGTAAAGGGTCACAGGTGGAATTGTACTTTAGCACACTATACTAGAGTCCTCGCTGGAAGCAGATAGCTAAATAACAAGCAATTATTTATGAGGTAATCTTTGCAACAGAAATTCTAGAACACTATGAAAGTACTTTCATTGTATTCACAGGACTGAACAGCAAAACAGAACCACAAAACCAGAAATTTGCAATGCCTGCATATCACAGTCCACGTCAGCCACCCCTTAATCTTATTAATCCTTTAACATCACCTTTGTTTTTCTGCTGTCCCTTTGTTACTTGCTGCTAATTTATCTTGCCCTCTGCTCCCATTAAATAGGAAATCTAAGGCTTGCAGATTTTTGTGCATTTGTGCAGTGCACAGCACAATCCATACTGGTGTAATAAGCACAAAGTACACACAAGTTTTTCCAGTTTATATTCACAGCTACAAGTAAAAGTCATGGGACTTGGAATGATCTACTTACGATACAAAGGTGCTTAATGAAACACAACTGAGACATTCAGTGGTGACAATGAAAAGTCTTTTCAAAATTAACAGGTTCAAGCAGAAAATCAAAACCAATGGCTATGTTGCTAAGGATGGAAAAGCCCACTGCATCTCCCCGTTGCTATACGAGACTGGCTTCATCCCTTTTGAAGTTTCTACAGATGATGGGCTGACATATCCATACTCCGGAACTTGGTTATCAGGTTACTTACCTAAATTTACAGCATCCTTCTTCTTTCTATATTCTTGCTCTGTGGATGCAGAATTATAAGCCTTTCCCTTTTGATCACTTAGCAGGCTGTTTGACCTCAGAAGAGTTATTTTGGCTGCCTTGGTGTTAATTTGCATTTTGAGACATAAAACTTTCACAGTAATTGAGTCCTGCTGTCCTACAGCAGCAGCATTAATTCATAAGGAGTCCTGCTTTAAAATGAGGTTGACCAAAACAGTTCCCTTTTCTAGCTACTTCTATCTAAAAATAACTGCATTGTGGGCTTGTAACCTAAGGACTACAGATGTTACTAAGGGTGGCATTCTCTCGGCTTCAGCTTACTCTTTCTATATCATGCATCCTGATAGAAAACATACACAGGGGAAATACCATTAAATCCTAAATAATATACTGGCACCTTTTCAGAGCTATGCAAAGCAGAAATGTCACTAATCTTTTTAATCTGCTCTGTAATGCAGTACATCACAGCAAAGTTCCAGATGGAGAAAAGTGCACCTTGGTAAACCAGACAAAATGGCAATACTATGGCACCCCCAACACTGATGGAAACTTAACTCTTACCTGGACACAACAGGCACTTGAAGCAACCCACATCAACATAGAAGTCTGGGGCTACCACGAAACAGGTAAAGTGACATACTTGTGCATTCATCATGCATGTAACTTATGTGCACAGCTCTCCACAGCATGCAGTCACTTTTACAGAGGCCTCAAGAAGAGATCTGCAAGTACAAATAACCCATGACAATAACGTCAGCTTTTTGTCTTCATTTACATATGGCTGGAGACATCTAATTTCAATCTTTCAGTAGCTGTTGTTTTCCAGCATCCAAAAAGATTATTTTCTTCTGTGAAACAGGTGACAGTTACTCAGAAAACTGGTTGGCTGAATGGAAATACCTTTATACTTTGGCAAGAGAAATCCCCAATAATGGAAAATTTTCTTTCATTCCTGTACCCGCTAAAGGAAATTACAATACATGGGACTTTGGAATATTGAGAATTACACCCAGCAGCTTTTCTGATGGGCAGAGGCAAGTACATCAAAAAATTAATTTATCGTAGGTATCTTATTATTGCTCTCTGTATTAAAGCTCCTGTCTCCTTTGACATTTAAAACTGGAACTTAGGCTGCATTTCACCTGAAAAAATGAGGAGACAATTGGAAGAGCAAAAGGAAGAAAAACAAATGGGTTGAGAGAAGGACAGTTTACTAAGTACAGACAGGCACGGGCACGAAGGAAGTAATGCAGAGGCAAGCATTCACCACCTTCCGATGCCCAGCGAGTCACACAGCAATGGCTGCTTTGGAGAAACTCCCTCACAATTCTATTGCTGAGCATGAAGGTCTATGGAATGGAATACACCTCTGGGGAACCTGGGTCAGCTGTCATGGCTGCTTCTTGCCAACCCCATCCTACTCTCTGATGGCCAGCATGAGAAACAGAAAAGGCCTTGACACTGTTCAAGCACCACTCGGCAGCAGCTAAAACATTGCTGTGTTATCAGAGCTGTCTTGACCACAAATCTAAAACATGGCACTAAGTGGGCTGCTACTAAGAAAATAAGTAGCCTTGGCAAACTGATCTGCTGATTTATTTTGTCACAACTGTAAAGGAGGACCTAACTGTAGAACTTTTGGCATTGTAGTCACAGACCTTCCTCTGCATTTATTTTGTGTCTATTTTCTGTGCAGGCCTTTGTATTCCTACAAAATTTATCGCCACTTCCTTTTGCTTTATTGTGTACCTCCCCATGATTTTGGTAATTTGCCTCTGTAAGTGTTCCACACATATTCTGAGCTTCGATAGATATTCCTTCGTAATTTTTCCACTCAGCAGTTTTTTATGTAGACGGTGTAGCCCCTGTGAATATATCAATGCCACTCCTTCAGTGTTAGAACATATTACTATTACATCAGAACTTTTTTTATCATTTAGGAGTTGCTATTGACAGAAAGCTAACCTTTCCTTTCTCCGGAAGGATTTTCGTTACACTTCACCTGTAATTTTTTTTCATGGTTGGAGAGCAGAGTACCTTTGGAACACTTCAAGGATTCTGAATAGCTTCTCCCCATCTATTGCCATCGGGCTTGATACTACAGGGTTAGGTTTTGGTTGGACCACAGGGTTAGGTTTTGTTAAAGAATGCAGACGTTCTTTACTGTGGCCTAAATGAAAGTACAATGTGAAAACACACTAATAGAAAACCTGTCTTTAAAAAGACCCATGCAAGCCAGAATCACAAATGCTAACATGTATTCTCATTAATGTTTTGTTTTGGGGTTTTTTTATGATTTTTGTCATGTCACCTAAATAAGGAAAAAAATTATATGGTCTATGCAGCTTTTTTGCATGAAAAAGAAAGCAGTGGTCTTCCTAGTGAAATAACAACTTGCAACTTGAAAGATTCTTCATATTTAGAGTTGGTGCTTAAGATACTGTGTAACTGTCAAAACAGTGGTTATTCAGCTATTAGATCTATTTTTTGGTTCTTATTGTTGTTGTTGTTCTTTTTTTTTTTTTTTTTTTTTTTTTCCAGCAACATTCCATCAACCTGGAGCTCAGAGCACGCATTGGCTTGGCACCTTGGGGAAGACTTCAGAAATGATGCAGCTGCATGGGCAACTGCGAAATGTATAGAATGGGACAGAAAGGAGGATAAGCTTCCAAAGTTTATAGAAGAAATTATAGACTGCCCTTGTACCTTGGCACAGGCAAGAGCTGACACTGGCAGGTTCCATGTAAGCTACTAATCAATCTCTCTGGCTTATTATGGTTCCAAGTAGAAGCTTAGGGAATACCATGCACCAGATCTTTGCTCCCTCTCTAAGGAGTCATTACAAGGAAATAAAATTATAATCAAATTTGCACAAACAGCATGCTAGATGGCAGAGGCAGATAGTATGAATGGAAAAAGTGCCTGTGGCACAGCAGAAGAAACTCACCTTCATTCCAGTGGTAGACAGAAAACACCCAGGAAAGGCACTGAACTCTCTGGAGCTAAAAGTAGAGATGAGTTCTTTGAAATTCTACAACGTGTCCGTCTGTCTGTGTAGACAATATCCCACGATGGAAGCAGCAGGCCTCATTTCTGCCTTGTATATAATAATTTGCTGCAAATCTACACTTTCACTTACAGCACTTAAATGAGGATGAGATAGGTTAACTTCCTTTCCTATTTATGGTACCAAATGCATATTAAAAAAAAAAAAAAAAAAGAGAGAGAGAAAAAAAAAGTTAGGTAGTTTTGTTACTATCCTTTCCTGGTTATGAAGCTCCAACCATTAAGTGTAATTTATGGTATACAGGAAAAAGCTTCCTCTGCTTATATTACTCAACACACAGCTGCAACCAATACATTTAGACTCTACACGCAAGTCAGAGACAAAGGGTGTGGAAATGACACAAAAAAAGAAAGCACAATAGGAACAAAAACGCACTAAGCACAAACAGTGATGTCTTTCAGAAGGATTATGGCTGTGATATTGAAAAGGGGAGCGTGTGTACTTACCACCCTGGTGCTGTGCATTGCGTAAGAGCCATTCAAGCCAGGTAAGGAAAGTTTTTCAAAACTTCACCTGTTGTATGACTTGTTCCACCAGAGGGATAGCAGTCACAAAGGTGTCTGACTCTTAACTCTCAGGTTCATAGTAACCACTGTTTCCCTCCTATTCACATAAGTCATAAAACAGGTGGTGGGGGGGGAAGGGGGGAAGTCAAACTGGGAGGAATCATCTCTGGACATCATATAAAGCTTGGCAACCAAAACAGTTAGCTATATCCATAAAAAAGCAATGGTAAGCTCTAAATCTGAATGGAACTGACAGAGCTGAATTTCAACTTTCTTCTCACTGCTTTTCTCCATCAGTCCCCAGTATGCAGCAGGACAGCAGTGTTGCTATGACTCCAAAGGGACCCAAATCCTAACACATGACTCCACAGGAGGCAGCACACCTGATCGAGGCCATGACTGGGGTTCACCACCCTTCATGAAACCTCCACGGATACCTGGCTTTTCCCATTGGCTTTATGATGTCATCAGCTTTTATTACTGCTGTCTGTGGTCTGAAAATTGTCATTTTTATATGAAAAACCGGCCCTCCAGTGACTGCAGGAGATATCACCCACCTCGAGCTGGTAAGGGCTTCAGAATTCCAATACGGAGTGTAGTTTTTTGGTGCAGCGCTAGCTTTTAGAATACTGATACATGTATGTATGCAAATATATGTATATACCCTCACACTGGTTAGGTTATAATGCCCTACAGAAAATTTCCATGGAAGGCTTCTAATGATCTATTAGCAGAAAAATAAAAGTGGTTGTGTGGTTTGTTCTGTTTCTCTTGCTTTTAAAAACAGCATCTGCTTTCGGGGATCCTCACTTCCTCACGTTTGATGGTCTGAACTTCACCTTCAAAGGCTCAGGAGAATATACATTGGTAGAGTCTGACATCACTTATCTAAGAGTGCAAGGGAGGACACAGCAGGCACGTTTTCCCAATGGTAAGTTGGTAAGAGAGGAAGAAGTGATGACAACAGCTTCTGAGGTTGCTTGATTTGCATTTTACAGCATTCTCCTAGCTTCTCTAGTTTTTTACTTTTTTTACCATTTGTGAAAGGTCAACATTTTATAGCTAATCAAAAGGCAGACAGAATGTTCAGGGGAAAAATAACTTCCTAATTAAATATTATTTGTTGGGTTTATTTGGGGAAAGTAATGGCAGTGTAAGGTTTTCTGCTGTGTTTAAGAGCTCAAGAAAATAATTATAATTTCTCTCCATGCCTATTCCCATCTATAAGGTTAGTTCTAGGAATCAATCAACCGTGGTTGCTTCCAGAAGCAGCGTTTTGACAGTTTTGTAGCTGAAGATGTATAGAAAGCAGGTAAATGTATGCCCTGCTTTATTCTTCTCTGTTAGGTCTATATGTATGTATGTATGTGTTGACAGAACAAAAATGTCCCAGAAGGAGCTGAGAAAACATAACCAAATTTGGATGGGGAAAAAAATTTTCTGAGCACCTTGAGCTAGCAGAGAAGTACAGAGTGTCTGGTGAGAAGTTGGTGTAGGGGGTAATTTTTTAATTCAAAGGGTCTGGTTGTCTTTTGGCTTGTTTGGAAAACAAAATCTAGGACAGATGAAGCTTCCTAGAGGTAACTGTGGCCATTGTTTGAATGAGCAAATTGCAAACCATCCTATTAGAAGGAGATTGTCTTACTACATGCATTTTCAAATGAGGGTGAAATAAGAGTAGGAGAAAGCAGAATGGGGTCATTTTTCTCATAACTTGAAAAGCCTGATGTCAGGTACTTTTGTTCATGTTTTTTTTGTAACTAACATTATATTAAGGTGCATTCCTTTTTTTGTCATGCTCTCTCCGAAATTAGCTTCTGATTCCCAAAGCCATACTCTCAGGACTGAACATGCAAGAAGGAGATCAAACAGTCTTCTTCCATGGCTCAGCCACTGCCATCTGGATGTAAACTTTAGAATTTTCAGACTTTTTCAGCATTATACTTTCTACTTCCAGTATACTATACTGGTAGGAGATCTATACTGTGGGGTTTTACGTGATTTACATGCTTAGCAATTCCTTCAAATATAGAAAATAATATTTAACTCTTTTTAGGAGATACCTGGATTATTTTTTTTGCCTGCATCATTATAACCTTCCATATCTACTTTATCTTATGTTTAATATTTTGGGTGGGTGTGTTGTTCTTTTTTTAATTTGGAAGGAACTGGGGCTCAAGTGACAGGCTTGTCTGCAGTGGCCATGCAGGAGAACAACTCTGATGTGATTGAAATACGCTACTCAAAGGATCTGAATCTGGAAGTCCTGTTGAACCAGAAGGTCATCAGCTTCTCCGAGCAAAGTTGGATAGATCTGAAAGGTTATAAATATCAGCCCTATAAGCTATTGTATTCTGTTGGAGTCTATCTACAGTTAAAAATTTCTCTAGATGCATGAATTTCTACTATCTTTTTGGTGTCCTTTTGAGAAATAGGCTGCAGGTCACTACAAAGATTACGCAAGGAGAGAAACAAAATTACAGGCAGTGTCCCAGCTCACTAAAATTAATTTTGTTGTTACATTACTCTCCTTAATTCAGTTACTGCCAGATTGATGCAGATCAAGTGGCAGTGCACAGCTGGCATTGGTCTTGGTGAAACAAATAAAATTGATAACATGGGAAGAATCCATTTTCCATCAAATTTGCCTATTTGGGCTTGGGTGACTGAAATTTAAAACCAGAATCCATATTCTGCTTTGAGTTTACTCTATATAATGAATCACAGAATTGTCACGGTCAGACTCAAAGATCATAGCGTCCAACTGTCAACACACACACACACACCCCTCCCCCCCCCCCCCCCCCCCCCCCNNNCCCAATAAATAAATAATCAATCACCATGGCCACTAGAGCATGTCCTGAAGTGATGGTGACTCCATCACCTCCCTGGAAATTCTTCCTAATTTCTAGTCTAATGCAACAAAAACCTACCAAGCAAAATGAAATACAATACAATATAACCAACGTATGTGCTAAAATATAACTGAATCTCACATTCACCTACCAGGAGCTCTCTGGTTGGCTAGATGTTATTTCTCTACTCTTCTGATGAAAAGACTTTGAAAAGTCAACTTTTTTCCCTCCAGTGGTGTGATCATTTGATTAGTCTCTATAACTCTAATTTCAAAAATACTCTAAACCTTACTAGAATTTTGACAGTAAGTCTCCTGCTCAGCAGAGGAAGTTTTCTGTGGCTAGCAATCAGTATTGCTCAAATGCATTGAAAATATAATAAAGCAGTGGAGACCATGTTGACAAGTAGATGCAGAAACAGATACAGCAAGGAACAACAACAACAACAAAAGTATTAAAGAAACAGTGATGGAGCTTGGAGAAGAAGCCAAATAGGGGAGGTTTTGATCAGTCAATCAAGAAGCAGAAGAAACCTGTGACCACTGAGAGCACTGCTCCCAGTTCACAGTCATTTTCTGATGAGATCATCTCATTTTAAAGGTTCTGTTCTCAGACACCAGCAGAAGTCAGTGCAGCTCATAATCAACTGCAGGCCTCTTTTTGCTACTACTTTATAGTAGCCATCTTAAAGCTGTTGTAGGTATGAGGGTGTGGTCTCCCTTTAAATGCTTCTCAGAAGGTAGACCAGAGTGGAAGGGAGGAAAACTTTTATGAAAATTATTAAAACTGATGACACAAGAATGTTCACTATGGATGATTAGCTATTTTTTTTTCTCCTCTTCTTATCATTATAGGTCTCTTTCTCCATTCTACAGCTGACCAGAACATCACAGTGATGTTCTCTTCTGGGTCTGGAGTGGAAATAAGGGGAAGTGGAGGTTTTCTGTCCCTGACAGTCCTGCTCCCAGATAAGTTTATCAATAACACACATGGTCTCTTTGGGGTAATGAATGGCAATATAGACGATGAGTATACCTTCAAGAATAAAACCACCATGTCAATTCATGCAAGTCCCCAGCAGATGTTTGAGTTCGGAGCTAACTGTAAGCAATTTATCTGGTCTATTATTACATTTTAGAAGCAAATACAAAACAGCTTGTGATTTAAAGGCAAGCAAATTAAGTCTGCAATAAGTAAGCTATACTGGAAAAAAAGAAGACAGTAAAAGAAGTATACCCTTGTCTACCCAACTGGGTAATCTACGTAGCTGAATGATTGTAGCAATAGCCAGGGTCAGCTATCTTTTTCCAGAATATTAACAATGTTTCTATTAAGTACCATGCTGGTGATTTTTACAATTTAATAATTGTAACTTTTTAAAAAATACACACTTTTTTTGTGTAGAGGGGTTGTAATTGAATGGCTTCTGTCAGTTAATGGAAGTGATTAGGATGCTATATCTATAGTCTTCAGCGTCTGATTGATCAGCATTTCTCCTGACACCAAGTTAGTACATGGAGTACAGAAGCATGAAGCAAAATACCCTCTGGCTACCACCTGATCTCTGTATCAAGCACAGTGTACCCCTACTCCAGAGTTCAGATCAGATTGAAAAACATCTCTGCTTCTACTTCAAGAAGCTCATTTAGCAGAATGAAAATGAAATGCAGGGCCACAGCAGACATGAGAACTTTAGTGACATGCAGGATCAGCATTTGTATTGCTTGTAACGTGTGGCTTAGCTTGCTCTGTTTGAGGTACTACTTTATCACTGTTTTGCCAGCAGGCATCTAAAAACACCTTTATGTAGAAATCACAGGTACACATTTACTTAGTTATAATTTTAAGTAATTTATCAAACACTGAGTTAACCAAACACTAACTTTAGTGCTCAGTTAAGATACTACATATGAAAAGCAAAATAATCCTGAGCAGAAGGATCTCTTACAGCTCTAACTATGTTTTTGTAAATAAGCACTTGGTTAGCAGAAGTTGGTCTAGGTCTGTAGGCAATGTTACATACGAATCTCTCTCTGTCTCCCCAGGGGCTGTTGAAAATGGAACTTCTCTCTTCACTTATGACACAGAGTTCTTATTGAAAAATTTCTTTTATGAAGAAAAACACAATGCTTCTTTTCAGCCTGTGTTCTTTCCACATGAAGACCCTGCTGATCCTCTGGTGAAAGAGATGGTCTTGCTCTGTCAATCTGACCCTTTCTGCAGATTTGATGTCCTGACAACAAGAAGTCTCCAAGTGGGAAATTCTACAAGACTATCTCATCAGTATCACAAACTGCTGACAGAAAATCTAGGGCCAGGTGATAAAACATTCCACAAAGCATACATCACTACAGTTCTTTCTGGAGGGTATCTAAATAGCTAAGGCTTTCCTCAACTGTAAGTTCATGCAACTGTAAACGTTCTCATTGGAAGGAACTGCCCTTGTACCTGGAAAACTCTGCACGAGTAGGACACTTAAACAAATTTCTTTCCATTTCTTCCACTACTCTACCACTGCATAGAACACTTATCTTCATTTTCTATACTTTCACCTGTCTTCCTTGGATTTAAAAAGTAAAAAAATAAAATTAAAAAAAAGAGAAAGTATTGTCTTTCAGTTAGCCTAAAAACTTTGTCTTTCCATAAGTTACAACTAAAAAGCCATTTGGTTCATTGTTATGAAGATTTTCCAGACCAAATCCAATATAATTTAACTAGGTATGTCTCTTTTACCAGTGATCTCTTGTGGCTGGCTGGATCATCCAACTAATGGAATAAAGAATGGAACTAACTACCTGCTGGGTGCAACCATCAGTTTCCTTTGCGATCAGGGCTATGAACTCACAGGGTCAAAGGAAAGAATCTGCCAAGTAACAGGAGCCTGGTCTGGAGCCACAGCCAGTTGCATCATCAGAACAGGTCTGATTCCTTTTATGTTTTACAAATTGACATAAAAATATTATCATAAACAAGGCCATCTCAGGACCCATTGATAGCCCTTGACAAAAGCAGGGTCTCTTACTTGGGAAGACATTGGACATGAGATCTCTGTTCTACGAAGGCTAATGCTTAAATCTAAGTAACAGGTTGTTTATAGTGGTTTGAGGGTTATTTATTTATTTAATGTATGTATACTTTCTAAGGGTTTAGGACTACATGCTTCCCTTTCTTTAGGTTTGACTGAAAGAAACTGGTAGGCGTGCTTCTCGAGCAGGTGACCAAAAATAAATTTCAAACTCAGTCTTAGAAAAACAGGAAAGCATAGCACTTAGCAGAAAGTAGTGCCATAACACAAAGGCTACAAAAAGAAACCTTACTTAAAGCATTACTTTAATGCAACCTTCTTATGTAAATGTAATGTTATTTTCGCAGCTTTGTATAATCCATGCATACACATCGAGAACTAGAGATCACTGAAATCCCTCAGTATCCACATATTTTGATATATTTTTCAAGTACAAATGACGGCACAACCCCCCAACCACTTATTGCCATCCTTCATTCTGTCACTATTATAGTTTTGACTGTTTTGATAACCTGGGGTAAACATGTATCAACTACCCTGAGCCCTCTGAGGGGTGTGTTATGAAGTCACACATTATAAAATGTATACCTTAAGAGAAACATTACAGAAAAGGACCCAGGGGCCCTATGGACACCTTAGCTGAACACAAGCTGGCAGTGTGTCCTTGCAGCAGAGAAGGTTCATGGTGTCCCAGCAAAGAAGGTGCATTAGGCAAAGGATTGCCAGCAGGACAAGGGAGGTGATCCTTCCCTTCTGCTCAGCACTGGTGAGGCCACATCTGCACTACACTGTCCAGTGCTGTGTCCCTCAGCACAAGAGACATGGACATGAGAGAGGGTCCAACAAAAGGCCACAAACATGGTTAGGGGGCTGTGCATCTATCCTGTGAGGAAAGGCTGAGAGAGCTGAGAGAGCTGAGAGCTCTTCAGCTTGGAGAAGTGAAGGCTCAGGATGGAGAGGCGGATGGAATGTTGTCAACCTGTACAAATACCTGAAGGGAGGGTGCAAGGAGGACAGACCAGGCTCTTTTCAGTAATGCCCAGGGCTAGGATCAGAGGCAAAGGGCACAAACTCAAACACAAGAGGTTCCCTCCTAACTTCAGGAAAGAGTTTTTTTACTGAGAGTCTTATTAAGCACTGGCACAGGTTGCCCAGAGAGGATGTAGAGTGTCCCTCCCTTGAAATACTGGAAAGCCATGAAGACACGATCCCAGGAAACCAGCTTTGTGTGGCCCTTTTTCAACAGGGTAGTTGCACAAGAGGACCTCCAGAGGTTTCTTCCCAACTCAACCATTCTGTGATTCAACAGCAGACACAGCCCATGCTTGTTTAAGTCTTGCACTCTTGTTCTAAAGGATTACATTATCTCAAAACTTAATTACTATTCTATAGCAGCAAAATTATTGTGAATGATAAGAGTATTTAGTATAAAAAAATTTATAACCCCTCTTTTACCACTACTGTTAGATTATCAATTAACCTGGGACTCTTGAATTTAGTAGCAGTTAGGCTGTCTGTACAACTTACAGGAAACTGCCCAGTATTTTCTAACAGTTTCAACCTTGTTTCATGCATACACCATGTACACTCCAATAGGAGGAAGTGTGGACCAACTCGAAGGCAGGAGGGCTCTGCAGAGGGACCTGGACAGACTAGAGAGCTGGGCCGATTCCAACGGGATGAGGTTCAACACGGCCAAGTGCCGGGTCCTGCACTTTGGCCACAACAATCCCATGGGGAGCTCCAGGCTGGGGACAGAGTGGCTGGAGAGCAGCCAGGCAGAAAGGGACCTGGGGGTTTGGATTGACAAGAAACTGAACATGAGCCAGCAGTGTGCCCAAGTGGCCAAGAAGGCCAATGGCATCCTGGCCTGTATCAGGAACAGCGTCACCAGCAGGTCCAGGGAGGTGATTCCTCCCCTGTACTCAGCGCTGGTTAGGCCACACCTCGAGTACTGTGTCCAGTTCTGGGCCCCTCAGTTTAAGAAGGATGTAGAGGTCCTGGAACAGGTCCAAAGGAGGGCAACCAGGCTGGTGAAGGGACTCGAGCACAGGCCCTATGAGGAGAGGCTGAGAGAGCTGGGGCTGTTCAGCCTGAAGAAGAGGAGGCTCAGGGGAGACCTCATTGCTGTCTACAACTACCTGAAAGGAGGCTGTAGCGAGGTGGGAGCTGGACTCTTTTCACAGACGACCTTCAACAAGACAAGAGGAGACAGTCTTAAGTTGTGCCAGGGGAGGTTTAGGTTAGATATTAGAAAGAATTTCTTCACGGAGAGGGTGATTAAGCTATGGAATGGACTGCCCGGTGAGGTGGTAGATTCTCCATCCCTGGAGACATTTAAAAAAAGACTAGATGTGGCACTCAGTGCCATGGTCTAGCAACTGCTCCGGTGGGTCAAGGGTTGGACTAGATGATCTCTGAGGTCCCTTCCAACCCGGCTAATTCTATGATTCTATGATTCTATGATCCTCAGGGTGGCAATGTTTCAAAGCACCAGGGTGATGCAAGGCCACATGGTACGCTGAAGCACTTTAAATGCTGAGTTAATTGTTCCCAAAAGTACTCATCAGGTATTTCCCATAAACAGATTCTCCATGCTAACCACCTTCCAATGTGGAAAGTGCACGGCACATCAGCAATGAATTGTTGGCAGCTAAAACATTTTATCAGCCTCTGTAGGGCTTCACCAATTAGTTGTTCGTTACCAACACAGTTCTGTGGTATTTGTGAGATGAACTGCAGCGAGTTCGAGCAGCAGACCGTGGACTTCAGCATAAAAAATAATTATTGAACATGTGCACATACAAAACAGGGAATACTGTTTAATTTTAAATAGCTGAGTGAACATTTATGGAATGTTTTCTCAGACTAGCCATTGTTAGAGGTCAATACACAACTGATTGTGTTCACAGGGGCCTATCTCAGTAGCGATGCTATGTTGCCAAGAGTGAAAGCAAGGGTATTTCAAATCACTTCTGTTTAAAGTAATAGGTCACGAGACATGGAGTACTGTACTTAACTGTCGAAAATACAAGAGATTCAGAAGCTTAGCAGATAATTTAGCGTGCGTCATAGTTCACAGTAATAATAAATTGTCATTAAAAATTTGAGAGGAATGAAATCTTTACAAAGTAAGGCCAGATCTTAATAGACAGCGGCAAAACATTTTGCCAAGCTGAATGCTAAAAACATTTTTCCATTGCTGCCATCAACCACATACAAACTGGATAGGAGCCAGTCAGTCTCAATAAGCAAACTGGAAGCTGACATTTACAGTAGAGAAAGAGGGGCATAACGCTAGCCCTGAGAGATCGGAAGGAAGGAGCTAGAAGATATTTGGAGATTAACTGCATTCAGAATGAGGTAGATGTGCTGCAGCTTTATGGATAAGCAAGGAAAAAACCACAGTATTTTCCAGCACACGGTTTCCTGAAAGATGAGAAAGAACAGCAAGATGTAAAAGAATTATATTGATCTAGCTGAAACAAAGATCTTCCCAACTATTGGATATTTGGGGTTGACATTCATTTGTAATGCAAGCCAAAAATTATTTTTAGCAGCCTCAAGAAGTTAGGAGTATAGCAATACTGCCCAAAGCAGCAGGATAATGACAATACTAACAACTGATCAAAACAAAATAAAATACAAATGTCAAACACAGTTCTTTTTTTTTTTTTTTTTTTAAACTGCTGTGCCCAAATAATGACACTCACTGCCGGATAGCAGTCTCTATAAAAGATTATCAACAGGTCCAAAACTCTCCAGAGAAGACAGGCAAAACAGTCCAAAGTTTCTCTCACGTATGTCTAAACCTCTAGCATTTTTATAGCGTGGACAGCTAGTACTTGTTTTCCACTAGACACATTTCCACCTCTGGTCTAAGTTGAAACCCAGTGCCAGTTTTCCTTTAATTGATTCTCAAGTAAGTACAGAAAATGTCTTCATGTTGTCCAAAACTGTTGTTCCCCAGATCACTTTTCCTCTTTACATAGCAACATGCTGTTTTTCACCAACATCCATTTTATCAAGTGCCATGAGTGCCTTCTTGATCCCAGGAATACACTAACAAGATTAATAGACAGCACTTCTAATTTTTCAGTGCCTGAATGGGTGACCACTGACCCAGCCACTGTGATTAGTGGTCACATTATTACTTACAGCATGAACTAACAAAACACACTTTTTCAAATTATTTCTTTAATGATGGTCAGGAACACAGTGTCTCACCCTTTATCATTCTCAGCTTCCAGTGGTAATTCTTTACAGTGCTGTGCCCGTTACACTTGCTGCAGTATAGTGGCATATCAGATTAAATCATTGTAATGCAAATCACCAAGGTTTTTTACTTGCAATACATTTCTGTTTTTCAAAAGCTAAGACAGTTAAAATAAAGGCATAAGGACTAAAAAACTGGGTAGGAAGAGAGATGGAAATGAGAAAACTGAATACCAGTTATTTTGCAAAACCCATTTCTGTGTTTGCAATTTCGAAAACAAATGATGCTGTGGGGCCTGCATATTGTTGCTTTTGAGTTTTGCTTCCTTGAATTAAAGTTTCCATGGAAGTCCTCTGATAATAATTATTTTCCTATGCTTTTAATTACAATCCCGCTGCAAGTCTTGCCAGTGCCACAGCAATCTCCCTTCACAGAATATCACATAGAGGAACAAAAAGAAACCTCCCAGCAAAAGCAAAAGGGAGAATCCAGCAAAATAAGAACTAAACTGCATCTAAAAATTATAAAAACTTGCCAATGTATATATGCATGGCCCATTTGTGACAGATAATTTGGTGATGTTAAGTGCAATCTGGTTTCTTCTTTCTTTCATTTTTTGTTTAGTTGTTGGGGTTTTTTTCCCTCTTCTTCCCACTTTTAGGTTTCCTTTTCCAGGCTCAGGCTCTGGCTCTGTGTAAAAGTCTTTCACACTTTTTTTCAGATAAGGATGCCAAAAACATTAGGTATTCTTATTATGGAGTTGTTGTTTGCCTACTATTTCCAAAAGACTGGCAGCAAATTATATTAAAATTTAAAAAAAAAAAAAAAAAAGGTATTATAAATGAAATACAAAGATTTCCCAGAAGAGGCAAAGCACCACTGGACCAAACTACCAAGGCCAATGGAGGGTTGTCATCATTTAACAGAGGCAGGGTACCTGCCTGTAAGGTGTGTGCAACCCAAACAGAAGTTTTTGAGTTTTGTATGGGAGCTAATGGATGAAGGACCAATGCCTGTGAAACAGATTATTGTATGCTACTTCTTTCTTAAAACTTCAGTATAAACCAAATTAGAAACCAAATTACCTATTCTAGGATCACAGAAGTATCTGTTAACATCTCTCTGCCATCACTGTGTGCTAGGCTGTTCTTCCTGCAGGCATGACAAAGTGAGGGAAAGAAGGGCTGGCAAAAATGCAGCCCAGATGCATTAAAGCTCAGATGCACCACTGATCACTTACGTCAAAATGGACTGTGTGGTCCCTGATACATGCATACAATGCTAACATAAGCATAGCTGCAGAAAAAGGGAAGATAATTGAATCTGCTTGGACATTAGGATACCACAGGGTCTCAGAGCCAGGGAACTACACTTCTATTTTAGTGTGACACTGAGCCTGTCACAAAGATTTCTCACACTGGAACTTGAGAAGTTTTGTGTTCCAGCAGATATTTTCCTGAAAAGTATACAAATTCAGGAAGAACTGCTTCTTCGAGACAGCTCACTCCAGATGCCGCATCTTCTAAACTTCTACCAATTCTCTTATTTGTTAAGAAAAAGCTATGTGTTTGAGAACTTTAGCTTCTGTTGCTCACCAGAGCCATACAGCAACCTGCAGGCACTCTCCTACATCAGTAGGGAAGTGAAAGAACTGGCAACATCCAACTGTCTAGAAGAGTATGATTTCTTATTCATAATTTTTTTCCATTTCTGTTTTCTATCTTTCATGTGACCTTATTATGTAGTTACGGAATTAACACTTTTAGCACATTCGTCCTGTCTTATGCAGTTCACTGTACCCGCATCTGAACAATCACTTTTAGTCTTTCAGACAGAGCATTTAGCAGTAGAGGCAATCAACACGCCAAAATAGGGGCAATTTTTAAAGCAACTGAACCATATTGTAAAAGGATTAAAAAGTTGTCGGTTGTTTGTATTAACAGTTCCATATAAATACTGTGTATTCATGAAATGGACTACATATTAACCACTAGCCATCCTTTCTTTGTGTTAGAAGGGCTATTGCAGCCACCTGCCCTAACCGTCGAATGCAGGAATTATGCAAGTTCCTATTTTTTTACCAGTTTGTTCCACAAATACAAATAATAGTAAAACCTGCATTGCATGTACAATTTAAAAATCTGTCACATATTACTACATTCAAACAGATACGAAGATACCTGTCAATGTTTTCCTGTTTTGTTGTGTCTGGTCTGTGTTTTTCAGGTATCAAACAAGTAATTCTTCTTGCCTGTGTATTTGGAATAGTCGGTTTTGCAGTGTTAGCGCACCTGGCATTCTTATGTGGAAAGCAGAGGTAAGATTCAATTGAACTGAAAACACAAGTGAACCTACTAAAGAACTAGTAAATGTTGACATTTAAAATATTTTTCTCAATGACAAATAAATCAAACATGATGGTTTCCTGCTGCTGTCTTTTATGAAAAGCATCTAAGTGAATGGTCCTTGTATCCCACTGGGAGACTTTGAAGAAAAGTTGCAATTATATTATCAGACCACACAAACGTGAATGATTGATTAAGAAGAAACAGGACTTTTTGGTCAAAATAATTTATTTATGGAGTGATAGGGCTACCTGATTAAAAGTGTTCAGGCTCAGAACAGGTGTGCTCATGCTACCAATAGGTAAATTTGATGTATCATCTAAGGAATGCATTGCATAATTCTGTAACTTGCCACATATCTCTGAACTTATTCCAACTTATAGACATTCATGAATTTGACTAGAGAATGCTTATAAGTCTCCTGTGCCAAAGAGGTGAACAGAATTTTAAAGATATGTCAGTTTGCTGACCATTCTTGGAAACTTCCTTCCACACCGAAATAAAGTTACTATAAAACCTATTACTTTTCTACAAGAAATCTCTACAAAATGTTATGTGGCCAGTAAACTTCTTCTTAGAGAGTTTAGTCCTTTGTTTTAAAAGGTTTTTATGATTTTCTGTAGTCTGTATTTAATTCCTTCTGCTAGCCAGTGCTAACAAGACACTGTAAAAGAAAAAAAAAAAAAAAGAACACCACATTTTCGGCTGCATGCCTTTCTAACACGTTCATAATTGCAAAGACTCTTGAAACAGAACCCAATATGACAGCCATGTCCACCACTGCAAATAAAATCCATTGATTTGGAAATCAGTCATCAATTAACTGTGTCTATCAGAGGGCCAGAAACACTGCTAAGTTTTACCCCTTGCCTTTAAATTACATGAGCATTTTTTCCTATATATCACACCCTGTGGATACACAACCTAGGGTAGATAACTCCCGCAACTAATTTTTTTTGCATATATAAAAATGCACAAAGAACACCTCCTGTGTTTGCCAAATTTTATACACACTAGATTCCAAATATAAAACCAACTGGTTTAAAACATTATTAGAGCTGCTCCCTTCTCACACTTGAGAGCAGCCTACAGAACTGCTACTCTAAGATCATCATTGTGTATCAAAAACTGATTTAGAAAACCCACAAAATTGAGCCATCAGTCCTTCCAAACTCTTGTACAGTTTGCAAGTGTGTAGGTAATTTTCATATGCTACCTAAAGCTTATAATTGATGAAAAAAAATTCTGAGATAATTTAATAAAGTCTATAGCACTCATGAGAGCTGTGTATTTGGATAGCAATAGAGGATGCAGTCCTTTGTATAGCAGTAACAAATTTTGAACAGGTAAATTTTAACCAGGGAAGGCTTATTAGACAATTATTGAATTGTGAAAGTCTGTCATCTACCATAGGCTCTTCTGGAGCTTAAGGTAAATATAACCCTATACTGAGTCCTACATTTTATAGAAGAAGATAAGGAAGTAGTCCTACATACTGTAGGTATTCTCTAATTTCATCAAATGTTGCTTAGAAGGAGTGCTACATATCCTTCAGTCACAACTTTTGGTAATTTGGAGGTCTGCACTTTAATTACACAGAACTGGTACTTTAAAAATTGGTGCAAATTTATCTAACCAAATATTCTTCTCACCTTGAGCTAAGCAATGACATCATGGTAACTACTTAAACAATAACTTCTAGATTTTTTCTTTTCTTTGTCCTTCCTTCCAAAGACACAAAGACGACCAAAAACTTGTTTCAGAGGTTCCAATTGTATCTGAAGAAGAAACAATTAAATCCAAGAAGAGTTTTTAATGAAACACCGGAAAAGCACCACAGAGGATAAAATCATCCACAGCAGCATAGACAGACTTTTCAAACAGAAGCAATGTTTTACACAGTATGCTACCCCTTGATTTTTGTTTTCAATGTGATGGGTATTGAATTGTATGGGAAATGCTAGCCAGCTTCATGGGATTACATGACAGCAGGCTCAGGATACTGTCTATCACAAGCAAAGGATAGTGCTTCTGAAAGCATCACTCAAAGTTACAGGCATTTGTTTCTTTTAACAGTCACATCTCTGGCAGTAGAACCAGAGTTCTTACCAAATCAAGGGAGTTCATGATTTCTCTGTACTTCTTTCACTTGACAGCTGTCAAAAATGCAAAGAATCATAGCCTACACTGCTAGCTGTTATCAGTGGTATATTTGTCTTCTCTTGGGCCGTATAAGTGTGATTTAGATAGATGTGAAAATGGATGCATAGTGAGATGTACTACAAGCAAATTGGGTTGCACTTGCAGAGGTTTTTTTAGTAGAAGGGGAAAGATCCTGATATTTAAACATTGCATTCTTACATTTTGGCAAGTCCCTGAATGCAGACACAAAGTGATATTTTTGTTTCAGTTCTGACCCAATTTTAAAAGGTACAACTAGGGCGAGGAAGGGAAATACTCAGAAAATTAAACCTTTCCTTCCAGGTTAGTTTATAACTTTTTTTTTTTTTTTTTTTTTTTTTTTCTGGAAATACTTTTTAAAACTTAATTTTCCTTGAATAACTGAATACTGTTTCTTTTTTAATACCTAGTTGTGTTAAAGTGTGTTTCGTTATCATAATTAAACAGTGATTTCTGAACTGCTACTGTATATACAATCCTTATACCCCAAAAAATCATACTTTGCTTTTGCCTACATCTCAAAGAGTTTGCAAAGTCAGTCCTGTATTGTACAACTCCTTTCAATAGTGAAAGAACTTTTGCAGGACATTTGGCCTGGTTTTCTAAGGTCTTTAATTCATAAAACTACTGGAAAATCATGGTGGTTTCAAAAAGCAAGGACAAAATATGTTCCAAATGTACAGGAAAGTAAATGAGAGAAGCAATACAGATTTTAGAACATGATGGGAACAAAACAAGTCAAAAGAAATGCCTCAGACAATATATTATGAAGTATAAAATTATTCATTACTTATTAGCTGCCATTGCTGTTGCCATTGTTGTGTTTGTAAACAGAGACCACAAATCACAAGCAGAAAATTACAAAATGAGGAGTGATCTTGAATACAAACAATGGTAAGTTGGTAATACAAGCAATTCTGTACAACAGCAAGAAAAAATCTTTTTTAAAAAGAACTTGGAAGGAAAAAGAACTTGGAAGGAATACTTGGGAACTATCTTTGGCAACAAATGGCCTGCCCATTACCAATGTGCTGCAACTTAGAAAAGAGTGCAACTGATGTACACACGCAGATCAACTGTGTGTGTGCATCTGCTTAGTGGAGAAAATGGGCAGCAGAATCAACGAAGGCAATTTTGCCCAGGAGTACTGGAAAAGTAGACCAGCCTTTTGGAGACATACAAACGAGATTTTGTGAACTTCGTTATCAATAGAACGTTAAAAATTTGTAAGCCTTCTCTGTTCCAGTGTCCTTACAGAACAGAACGCCGGATAAAATGGAATCAAAATTGGGTAAATGGCTAAAACAGTGGGGTCCTGTTTCTTAAGAGTGGAGAATTTTGTGGGTCATTAAACCACAAAGTTGTCTTGGGTGCCGATAGACAGCACGCACCACAAGGAAGTGCTGCATGCACACACATTGACTTGTAAAAGAATGCTAGCAGCACTTCATGTCAGTAGCTCAGACATCGGAACAGGTTTTATGAAATGCATTACAACTCTGATGCTCCTGAAAAATATGTATGCTAATCCAAATACACAGTTGACTTCTACTAATTATAATTATTCCCTTTATATCACCATAAACAAAGGAGAGCTAAAATCAAACACGCGCTACCACAGGCTGTTCTTTCTGGATGGTCTCACTAACTCTCTCGTCACATCAAATCTCTTAATCCCCTAGCCTGTGC
>JAAWXA010000024.1:95131-121571 GCA_038090715.1 Florisuga fusca
TTTTTTTTTTTTTTTTTTTTTTTTAATCCTCCCTTATTCAATTAGAGTCTATCTTCAAAACAAAGAAATCTGGTACTGTTCTGGAAATACTTTTTAAAACTTAATTTTCCTTGAATAACTGAATACTGTTTCTTTTTTAATACCTAGTTGTGTTAAAGTGTGTTTCGTTATCATAATTAAACAGTGATTTCTGAACTGCTACTGTATATACAATCCTTATACCCCAAAAAATCATACTTTGCTTTTGCCTACATCTCAAAGAGTTTGCAAAGTCAGTCCTGTATTGTACAACTCCTTTCAATAGTGAAAGAACTTTTGCAGGACATTTGGCCTGGTTTTCTAAGGTCTTTAATTCATAAAACTACTGGAAAATCATGGTGGTTTCAAAAAGCAAGGACAAAATATGTTCCAAATGTACAGGAAAGTAAATGAGAGAAGCAATACAGATTTTAGAACATGATGGGAACAAAACAAGTCAAAAGAAATGCCTCAGACAATATATTATGAAGTATAAAATTATTCATTACTTATTAGCTGCCATTGCTGTTGCCATTGTTGTGTTTGTAAACAGAGACCACAAACCACAAGCAGAAAATTACAAAATGAGGAGTGATCTTGAATACAAACAATGGTAAGTTGGTAATACAAGCAATTCTGTACAACAGCAAGAAAAAATCTTTTTTAAAAAGAACTTGGAAGGAAAAAGAACTTGGAAGGAATACTTGGGAACTATCTTTGGCAACAAATGGCCTGCCCATTACCAATGTGCTGCAACTTAGAAAAGAGTGCAACTGATGTACACACGCAGATCAACTGTGTGTGTGCATCTGCTTAGTGGAGAAAATGGGCAGCAGAATCAACGAAGGCAATTTTGCCCAGGAGTACTGGAAAAGTAGACCAGCCTTTTGGAGACATACAAACGAGATTTTGTGAACTTCGTTATCAATAGAACGTTAAAA
Source organism: Florisuga fusca (assembly GCA_038090715.1). Lineage (NCBI taxonomy): Eukaryota > Metazoa > Chordata > Aves > Apodiformes > Trochilidae > Florisuga > Florisuga fusca. The sequence continues at coordinate 96,091 of JAAWXA010000024.1, forward strand.
ATTTGTAAGCCTTCTCTGTTCCAGTGTCCTTACAGAACAGAACGCCGGATAAAATGGAATCAAAATTGGGTAAATGGCTAAAACAGTGGGGTCCTGTTTCTTAAGAGTGGAGAATTTTGTGGGTCATTAAACCACAAAGTTGTCTTGGGTGCCGATAGACAGCACGCACCACAAGGAAGTGCTGCATGCACACACATTGACTTGTAAAAGAATGCTAGCAGCACTTCATGTCAGTAGCTCAGACATCGGAACAGGTTTTATGAAATGCATTACAACTCTGATGCTCCTGAAAAATATGTATGCTAATCCAAATACACAGTTGACTTCTACTAATTATAATTATTCCCTTTATATCACCATAAACAAAGGAGAGCTAAAATCAAACACGCGCTACCACAGGCTGTTCTTTCTGGATGGTCTCACTAACTCTCTCGTCACATCAAATCTCTTAATCCCCTAGCCTGTGCACACACACATGCATGGATACAGTGTCAACAATATCGTCTACTCACAGCAGAATCAAGAACTTGAACAGAATTTGATAGACAAATGACTAAATACCTGAACATGCTCATATATTGTACATTTTAAGGGGGACTACATATTTTGAAATGTAAAAAAAAAAAAAAAAAAAAAAAAAAAAAAAAAAAAAAAAAAAAAAAAAAAAAAAATTTAATATTCTACATTGACCAGGAATTCAGCTCAAGGAGATAAGAATATGGCACATGATTATGCAGTTACGTTAAAATATACATGTAAAGCCATGTTAGTGTGTTATCTTCTCTCTGCTTGCTACATATGTATTACAAAGGCCTAAAGAAAAGTAAGCACGTTTTTCACTTCAAAAATCAACCTTACAGCTTTATATGATGGGAGGTTACTGCATGCTAAAAGAGGGAAGTACCACAGCGTGTATTGATGAAATAGTCAAAGCCCACAAACTCCATTTCGTTCCTTCCTCTTTCAGAGCAACAAAGGCTGCTTTCCCTTCTGGGTGTGTAAGGGAGATGCCACCCCATTACATAGCAATGACGTAAAGGTGGCACAAGGACAAAGTTTGCCCTCCTGTTCCAGAAAAGACAGTGTCTCACAAGTCAGCGATTAAGCCTTTACAAAAGTTGAGACAACACCTTCAACACACACTCTCCGTACCTCACACGCGTGCGCACTCCGTACCTTCCTGACCGTGCTTTCACCATTTCCTAGAAAGCGAAGGTGCTCCCTTTCTGCCGGTTACCAGGTACTCCGCCGTTCGCCGCTCTCATCACCTGGGTCCCGCCCATTTCCGCCGGCCCCGCCCCTTCCGCCCACACCTGCGCGAAGCCCCGGGCCTGGGCTCGTGCCGCCCCGCCCTAGTTTCGCGAGGGGCACTGGCGGCTGCGCGGCGGGCAGCACCGCCTTAGCNGGGGGGGGGGGGGGTATCTTGTCCCCCGCTCGGCTTCCAGCGCTGGGCAGCCGTCCCCCGAACTCCGCAGACCCGCAGCTGCGCGCAGCCCGCTGCGCAAAGGCTCTGCCGCCCGGCAGCATCGCTTCGAGCTTGTGACGGCGGTCCTCCCTGCGCGCCAGGTCAGTGCGCGGTTCGCAGCTGCTCGTGCAAACGGACAGGGGGTATTTTCGAGCGCAGTTTGCATCGTGGAGGTATTTGAGGTTCTTCCTGTACTCGCTGAGCCCTTGAAAAACTGTATGAAAGCATGAGGTGAGAGGAAGAAGGGCAGGATATTTCTCCATCAAAGTGATTTGGTAGCTAGATCTGCAGTAAAGAGGCAGCTGTAGGGTGAGGGGAGTGTGGGGCGTGGGTACGCTTACTCACTGGGAAATGAAATGATCGGTGGCAGCAGGGCAGAATACGGACTGAAGAGCCAGAGCTTGGGAGGTGGCCATCTCGCTTTTCTGCAAGCATGCTGCCCCAGTGCCTTGTCAGGCACAGACTCTGCTGACCATTCAGGTTCTCCTTCAGCCAAGAAATCTGGGAAGCCTGAAACTTTGATACTTGTTAGGGTGATTTTTCACTTAAAATTTCTCTGCACCCTTTTGTCCTCATCTTGGTTGTTAGTGATGATTTCAGGTATTATGGTTCTCCTTTGATAAGTGTTCACCCTGCTCTGCAAGATCTGAAGTAGACATTCCATTTGATCATAGTGTCATAGCCATCAGAGAGCTGCCTAGACACAGACGTATCTTGACCACGTCTTAACGCTCTGTTCCCAGTTCCATTAGGACAAGTTCGGTGCCCACAGTAGATACTCTGTCCTTTGCTTGAGATGAAGAATGTCTTCTTGTAAGGTTTCTAAGCAGAACTGCGGTCAGAACATAATACGACCTCACAGCAGGCTGCTAGTGGAGGATATATCCCAGTGCAAAGGTTTGATTCATAGGCTATTGAGAGGATTCTATCTATTTATGCACTTGCATTTCCATCCTCCAGACAATTTCTAACTGCATACACTGGCAGCCACTGCAGGGGACAGAGGTGCCAGAGTGAGTACAAGCAACTGGGGCAACTGGGAGGAGAGACTATATAATGCCTCCAAGTCAAAGGGTAGAAAAGGAGAATGGATCTAGAAAGGACACATCTTTGTGTCTTCTGCTAAGAACCTCAAAACAGTGTAGATCTACACTTCAAAAAAACAAGGCTATGTAATTTGTATGGCGTGTACAAAATCTTAAGAGTTACTAATTTGCACAAACCATACCTTAGGATATTCTTGACCCTTAATCTCACAAAACCAAAACAGGATCAGCTGGGTCAGGTTGCACTTGAAGACAGCAGAGTTCTGAAATTACAAACAATATTTTGTTCGTAAGGCAGTTTGTCACATTGTATGTTTGTAATGCTTTTTCCTTTTTTATTATATGCATGTCTTCATAAGCCTATTGTAAAATGCAGTCAAAATGCAGACTGCATAACACCACTATCTGCTAATATAGGAGAGAAACTTTAACTTCAGGAATTACCATATGAAAAATGAATTGTCAGAAACTAGAATGAGTTAACAATTTGTTTCACACATAGTGCTGTGCTGCTTTTCACAGACTCTTTCTGCTTCGTTGTGTGATACCTATCAGTTTCTATTAATCCAAACACTGGTATTTGCAGCATTTGAACTTAGTCATACCACGTATCTCACATGAATCAGAAAGAAGAGATGGGTGAATAGATTGCCTAACATTAAAGGACTGTCTAAATTGGGTGAGTTTTGTATTACAAGGACAAAGAGATGGAAATGCCTTCAGTGCTACCTTCAGTGAATCAATGTTATTTTGTATATTCTCATTTCTGTATTTAGTATGTTCATTTAATTTCCCCAGCAGAAATGTTTGTGATGATCTCTTTTTCCTTTCTCAGTTTTTTTTCCATTTAGCAATGCTGGGTTACCATGTTCTTGGTTTTCTTCCCATCTGAGGTTTTCCTTTGAGCTGTTATTTCAGACTCTTCTCTCACAAACCTTCTATCTCTTGCCATCTTTTTCTGCCTATGTCTTGCTGATTCAGAGAAGCAGTTCTACTTTATACACCTTCAGCAATTGTCATGGAAGTACTCAAAAAGGTATTTCTAACCAGACAGATAGAAATGAAACAGTTAATGAGACACTTCAGCATATCATGCTTGTACATGCAGAGAGTATAACACTAAAACCAGTTAAGTGAATGGATTTTGGCAGGATGGAGCCAAAGATGTAGGAGGGAGGCAGGGATTACATGCTGCCAGCTGCAAAACTTCAATTCCTTGTCACATCACACCATAGTGGTTGTGCAATTGACTGCTCTCTCCATCCACACAGTGGCTATGGCCCATCCTGATAAAATTTCCAAAGGGATTCCATCTGCCACACTTGACAATGGAACAACAGTTTTAAAACTTCACAAAGAAAGAAAACAAATGGGTGTATTAGGGAACAGAAATTCTTGTGGAGCTACATCATGCATTCTTACTTCCAATGATAATCACAGGACAAACAAGTGTGTTTGCATGTTGTGGCTTAGGACCAGCCAGCAGCTGCAAAGCTGTGGCTAATACAGAATGTTTGTATTGAGAGAAAATAGAGAAAGTAGGTACAAAATAAATACTATTAAGCATTAGAAATAATGTCAAGTGCCTCGCATGCTCACATCCTAATATGCCAGCTTCCAACCTATTCCAGAAAGGGTCTCACCAGTCAAACAGAATTTACTTTTTTTTTTTTTTTTTTTTTTTTTTTAAAAAAAAAAAAAAAAGGTGCTGAAAAAAGTTACTAGACTGAAGGTTAGTAATCAAAGTTCCAGAAGAACAGCAAGTTCACATAACTACACACTGCCAAGTAGCACAAGTATGGAACTCCACCTGTCTGTACATTCCCAGGAATGTACATTCTTACAGGACAGACATACTTAAGTCAAGGATTGATCAAATGTCAGGTGAGTATTCATTGTGACTACTCTCTGGTTGTGACCCATGCTAAATAAGACCAGTTCTGACCAGCAAAAATTACTGCATTTAAAGACTTGTTTGTATGTGTCTGTGAGGGTATGTAGAATGACACAGAAGATAACTAAACTACATGCAGAGTGCCCCTATGTTACTAAGGAGATATGATCAGCTAACCAAGTGTCCTCATAGCATCACATCAAAATTCAACTGGCTGATTTACCAAGTGAGGAGTTATTTTCTATCAGCTCTGAAAACTGCTATTTTAAATAAAGACCATTCTTTCCTCAGATTTTTTTTGTTTGGTTTGTATCAACTGTTTTGCTGTCGGGCTTTTTACTGTTATAGTACAGACACCCAAGACTGGTAGTTTTGAATAGGGATTTTGTTGTATTAGTACTAATTGGAATAATAAAATACTGAAATATAAAAACACTACACAAATTTTGTACTTGGGGAGGTCTAAAGCAGCCTTATACTTCCCCAAAATACTTATTTTGCATCATAACATAATATGAAGTGAGATGTATTTTTATTTCAGACCAATCATATGATGGTATGCAAATGAACTTTTGGTTTAATGAATAAAACTGCATCTTCAAAGAAAACCATCGCACTGCTAAAAATATTTTTAATAATGACCACAGAAGCCATATTTGTCTCTTTGATCTCCTGATGCTTCTTCTGGTTTTAATCAGTGTTCCCACATGAAGAACTGTGGCAACCTATGATAATAGAATCCCTATTCACATCTCTAGGGAAACAAAAAATGTTCTCATCTGACAAAGGTAATTTGGTGTTCTGCCCCTTCCATCCGTGGGCCCCTGCCTCCATTACTGCCGGGGTATCTTGGCATCAGTTAAGTGGTTTGTGTCCCTTCCTCTGTGCATTACTCTCTCATTGAAGTGTTTCTGCTGTCTAATTATACCCTTTCAATCAAATTAGAGACTGCAGCATCTGGTTAGTGCCTGTAACTGTTGCCATCTGCACCTAGATGCAGTGCTCTCATTTAAGGAGGAGTGCTTAAATTGAAATCTCTAGCAAGAAGCAGGGCAACAGTTTAGGTAGAATGGAGATGACTTAAAACTCTTCCTAGAACACTGTGTAAGTACCTCCATCGAGCAATGGGTATAGTCATTAGACCAGGCACCTTTGATTCCATGTACTTATGTTTTACTTAAACATTTTTCTGACTTGAGAGAACTGAACCGGCAGTAACAGCATGTAAATTGAAGGAACCTTTATTTCTTGCTCCAGCCTTATCTGTAATTTAGTGTTCTGGCTATTGCACCACTGTAATGAAACCTAATATTTAAACAGAATCTAGTTTTATTTACCTTTCATTAATCTGCAGATCTTTAAAAGAAGACCACGCTCCTTGTTTGGCAGTAGCTGGTAGAATATTTTCTGTCTAGTTTCTCATTGATAGTTGTGTCAGCCTTTATTCTGTCTGGCCTCTAGTCAGCATTCCAAGTAACTTCCAGAACCTATGGAAAACGAATAAAGCAAGTTTTATGGGGGTTTTTTGTGGTTTTTTTTTCAGTGAAATAGTAACAAGTTTATGATTCTGAATTTTCAGTCTCAAAAGCTATGTACATGACCCAAACTTAGAAGATTACTCTAAGAAGTGTTTAAACCATCCTGAAGCCTCCGTCTCTTCAGTCTGTAATTTTTAATGTCACTAAATAGATGTCTGAGAAATTACAGATTTTAAGCAATGGTCAGATTTATAAGATTTCCCACTTGTCAATCTAAGGGAAAGAATGTTAGAGAAGTAGATAGCTGTTTTCTTTGCTTTTCTTCTCATTTGTACAAAAAATAATGCAGATGAGTTCAAATGTTTGTATTATTCCTGTCTGCGGTACTGTGGCACAATATGAGAGTTTTCTAGGTAACTGGAACTTCAGCAATTAAAACCAATATTTGGAAGTCCGTCTTAGAAAAATCATTGGAAGCCAGTGCAGACTCTGAAACATCAGTGTTTTATCATCAGTGCTTAATTCAGTAAAAAAGTCAGTCTGTTATATTCTGCACTACCTTAATATTCCAAGTGATCCTAAAGTGGCATCCATGTGGAGTGCAGGCAGCCATACAGTACCAAAGTAACAAAGGGATAACTGATCACTGTAAGGTCCCTACATCGAAGAAGAAACCAAGACAGATGGAAAAAATTTCTACTACATCTGCTGTTTGATCTTCCAAATGTTGATCTGGCTCTAATAAAACTAATAGTGAACCTGTATCACACAATGAGCATTCACTCATAGTGGACAACCATCTCCATGCTAATTTCCTGCTTTTTCGTTATAGCAGTTGCTATAAATTAAATAGGTACTCATCTTGTGTAAGTGTTCACTTCAAAAAAGAGGGTTTGTTTTTCTCTTAACCATGCCAGCTGATGTGTTGAAAACAAAACAGCCCCAACAGTACACTGCTCTCCATGTTTTCTCACAAAGGCTCATAAGCATTATCCTGAACAGGATCTGTTGGAACCATTCAGCTTTTCATTAGAACCACTGCAGTGGTTCTATAATTGATTCTGTTTGTGGACACCCCCATGAAACAGCAGAAGCAGGAGGAGATCCATCAGTTAACAGAGTGAAATCACCACACATACTGATTTTAATCATGGATTTGACACGAGCATCCACCTCAGACTATGTCTGAAACTCAGATGACTAAGATCTTACAAATAAGGACAGCTCACAGCTTTCTCCATGTACTGTCTAAAACCCCAGTGATTTCATATAGGTTTATGGTTGACAGGCTAGTTTAAGATGAGCCTTGGGCGCTTGAGGAGAAACAGCATGACTAATCTACCAAGCATAGTGGCACTCACCTTCCAGGAAGCTGTCAGCTTTAGCGTCCCCAGTATGCCTGTTCTTCTCTTGCTGTTCTTGCTACCCAGGCAGGACTTCGATACAGTGGAAGTTCTGTCATAGTATACCATAGTCTTTGCTGAAATTCCTAAAACTAGTACTAATTTCCTTCAGTCATTGTCCTGATGTTAGATTCCAAGTGAAGGGCTTCGTAGCCTAAAGAAGGAGGTAACAACCAACATAAGGCAGTTGGATACAGTGGGTGCAAGAACAGTAAAGAAGAGATGGTTGTTGTCTGGTTTATTTCTGCCCCACTCCTGGACTTCTACATGACCTTAATCTACCAAAGGTAAATCAGGTAATTTGTGTAAGACCAAGAGTTTTAGCAGCAGTGTTCAGTCCACTCTTTTCTGTTTCATTTAGATTACCTCTTCTGAATTAGTTTTGTGGAGACAAATTTGACTGACTTTTTTTAAGCTCATCTTTTCACAGAATTACTGCACCAGTGGTACAAGATGAGAAAAAGGCCAGAGGCCCCTTTTTTTTCAGGTTCTCTTGGAACTTTTGTCTTTAAAGCACAGCCTACAGATTTGAAATAGTGAGGGCAGTGATCTGTCTGCAGATGAAACATTTCCTTTGCACCTTCAACAATATTTGGAATATTAATTCCAGAGTCAGATCACTAAGGTATTATCTTGGCTGTTGTGCAGCAAAACAGGGCAATAATCACTGTGATAAACAGAAGAATTTAGCTATTTATGGCTAAGATAATGAATATGCAGAGAGATCTATCTGTATTACTAGGAACTCTTTAGAAAAAACATCTCAGCAGATCTCAAAGCTGATCGTTCAAGATAAGAGGAGTGAGGACTTATTTTTAAATACCAATATTACTTGAAAATATTGCACTCTAATGCGATTGCAAAATTACTATTAAACATAAACAAAATTTCCTAGCAGATTCCCTGTGTAACACAAGAAGGTATATATTTCATTTGCTAACAGCTGCTAAATTCCATAACTTAAAAGTTTTTGTTTTAGTTTTTCTGGGATAATCAGTGATTTCAGTGGTCTATCACTACCTCTTCCTTCCACATCTAGATGCTAGTAACACCAGGGGAGGCTCACTACAACACAGCTGGCACATTTTTTTCCAGATCTCTTGGCAGTGCAGAACAGCACAGAAGTTACAACAAAAAATTATAGCCAAGAGAAATTAAGAGAACCCTGACTCTTCCTTTCGTGCAATGTCTTTAAAGCACCAGTGCAAAGAAGTTTGAAGAAATAAAAAAAAAGAGCTGACATGAAAATGAAAGGCAGTTGCAAGTTAAAGCATGGGCTAGTCTTAGCAAATCCTAAATTGGCCTGATGTTAACTTCAGTTTAGTCTGTGTACCAGATTCCATTCAGGTATTGTAGCATTCCTTGCATTTCTGAGTAGATGTTAGTACATATTGCTTCTCATTTATAATTGAGAAGCAAAAAAAAGTAATAGCACTAAATAGACATGTTTTCTGGATTAATTAATCTCTTATCATAAGTGCTTCTTTATACTGTGCATAGTTTATCCAGTTTTTGTTTTCCCTTCTTTTCTGCCAAATTCATTAACTTATATTTTTCAGCTATGATGTAGAAAAAACTGCAAAGCAAGAGGGAGTGAAGAAATTTGGAACATTGTGGTGACTTTAAAGTGGGTTTTTTCATACAAATATCGATGGCTGCCTGAATACTGGAAACTCAGATTTGCATTTTCAAGTGTATGTAGCTCACCTGCATGTCTGAGGCAGCCAAGTAAATTGCAGTAAGGAGGAGTACTGACTTGAAGCTTGTTTTTATTAAAATAAATAGCTTTCTGTCCATGGATGAGAGCAGTATATAATAATGGCTGTGCAGACACCTTTTCAGTGTGCCTTCAGCAACAAAATTCCATTTGGGAGAAATCATAACTTGCCTAGGCATGAAAATACACAGCGAAGTCACAGAGCCATCAGCTTTCATCTGCTGTGTAATGAAACTGTGAAATAATCATTATAATTGCACCATTTTGATATTTGTGGGCCTAAACTAAACTAATTTCAAAGGCATGGTTATAATAGTACATTTTCCCTTCTCCCACAGTATTTTTAAATACAAAAAAGGTGTACTGTTAAATCAGGATTAAGGTGGGGGCATGTGGGGATTTTTTTTTTTTCCAACTTCAGACACACAGGTCTTTCCAGCCTTCTTTTGTAAATAAATAACATATATGTTGCTTGCAAACCTGAGATCGGCATACTATACTTCAGAGCACTCTGCCTCAGGGCAGTAGAACATCTCAGCAGCTGTTATTTGATTTCTATAGAGAATACCATCAGATAAACCTTTGTGGCCTGCAGAAAGCATTTGTGACTTTCCCCAGTAATGCTACTCCGTACAAATAAAATTTTACAGCAGTGTAATGCAGCAGTTTAAATTCTGTTATGGAGTGTTGTGTTTAATAATATTTTTAAATAAATGCACAGATATTTTTAAATAAATGTGACCATGTATTAATTAAAAACAGAATAGAATTATTTATGGTACACAAATTATAATCACTATTTCTGGAAGATGATCACAGAATGGCTGAGGTTGGAAGTTGACCTCTGAATGTCATCTTGTTCAACCCTTCTGCTCTATCACGGTCACCTAAAGCAGGCAGCCCAGGATCGTGTCCAGGTGGCATTTGAGTATCTCCAAGAATGGAGAATCCACAGCCTCTCTAGGCAAATCATTCCTGTGCTCTGTCGCCATCTTAGTGCATAATTTAATTAAAAATGTTCATATTTAGTAAAGGTCAAATTTTCCATGCATATGAACATTTATTTGATCAGAAGATGTCAGAAATAAGATACAGCAAAGTCTTCAGTTGCCTAAACAATAAAAGAAACTTGTTAGTGAAAGAAAACACGGTACCTTGGGGATAGGGTGGTAAAGGATGAACAACCAAACCCTAAACCTACATACATTCTTTCTCTTTTCCATTTGTTTCTTCCCAGAATGTTATACAGCAAATGGGGCTGACTATCGTGGCACTCAGAACCAGACCTCCCAATATGCGGGGAAACCTTGTCTTTTTTGGAATGAGACCTTTGAGCATCCTTATAATACTCTGAAATACCCCAATGGGGAGGGAGGGCTTGGAGAGCATAACTACTGCAGGTAAGAAGTATCTTATTGCTACTACCATTGTCTATATACCCCGTGTTACTTAAATTAGTTAACAAAAAATTAGGAGGCTTCCTGTCATACAGTGAAGAATGTCAGAACCATGGTTATCTTACACAGTTCGTTTTATCCTGTAATCAGTACCCTGGATCTACCTGCACCCTTATCCACAATGTGGAGATAATAAAAGAAATTTATTCAAGACAGAAGTACAGAAGCAGCAGTGAATGTCTGTAGGAGTCTCTGGAACATTATATTTTTTATCCTCACCCATAAGCCTGGCACTGCTATACACCACATTTCCAAGTTTTGTGCTAATTAAAGTTATGTAGTCACTAAAAATTCTCAGTGAGCATAAGCTGTTCAGTGATTTAGAGTTGCTGCTTGAGTTCAGAAGCTCAACTATCAGCAGTTACAATACAAGCTCAAACCTCAGCAGATCTTCTTTCATTTCCCTGCCTTCCCGAGAAGTCCTCCACAATTATGGATAGAAGTCACAATGAAACTTGAATGAGAAATTTAGAATTTAGGAGCCAAATAACTTATGCTCAGAGATATTGAGGCTCTGCAGGCTCCTTTCAGCCTGTAACATGCAGTTCTGCCTTTGCAGAACTGACCAGCTAAGTTTTTAGGACCATCTATAGTTGCAATGGAAATAGGTGGGGAATAACTTCTTGAATACATTCCTTAAACAGTGATGGTGATCATCAGCTGAAGTGAGCATATCAACTTGTGTGGTGTCTTACTTACTGAATAGTGGGAACAGATGTTTAAACCAAGAGATTAAAAACTGAGTTCCTTGGAACACAGCAAAAAAGCTCTGTTGTTTCTCAGTCATGAGAAGGTTCAAACTACACCTCTGTCATCCTGGAAGATGCCTTTACTTAGCAGGTTATAGGTTTTCTAGGACAAAGCCTATTACTTGCCACCTTTGTGTTGAAATAATTTCACTGCAAGCAATACAAATCAGGACAAAATTAATACACAGGAGTTTGGCACAGTTGGTATGTCATGAGCATAGCATCCTGGTTCTTGATCCAAGAACTTTCCCATATTTAATCAGAAATAGACATTCAAGAAAATATGACAGAATGAGAGCCAGCCAGTTAATGGAGAGTAAGGAAGAAAACAGAAAAGAGGTCTTGTAACAGGTAGTAAACAGATAAGTGCATTGATGAAAGGAGTCAGTGGCATTTCCAGTGTATTTGATGACTCAGAAGGATATTTCTCATTAGTGAAATATTAATGAAGGAGAGAGAAGAAAAAGACTTACTTGGGATCTTTTCCATTGGCTGCAGCAGTGCTTCAAAATAACGCTTTTCAATGTGTTGTGCCAGTGGACTCTGTTTTCAGCCATAGAGGGAGGAAGCATTATTGCCAGGGTCTTAATTGGTGCACTTTTAAAACAGTTCAGCAATTTACAGAAGCAAAGAAAAATACACCACCTACAAGAAAAACCGCAAAGAAGTTGGGCATTCTCTTCAGAAAATGGCCTGGACGCCAAGTAAACCTATCAAGCTGTCTACTGTCAGATCAGCATGTGAGCACTGGAAGGATTGTCTTCCCATCAAAAACACTTCATGCCAATCTCAAAGCCTTCCTCAGCCCAACATGACAATTCTCATAACATACACACACAAAGAAAACTACAAAAAGGCTAGTGGACATTTAATTATCTCTGATACAAATAGCAGAATCAAGAGCTTAATTTTGATTGCTGCACTGTGGTGATATCTTAGCTAGACTGCACCTACAGGATCTTACTTTTGGCAGTCATCTCTGGCTAATACTTATGTTAGTACAAAGGAAAACATGTACAAGCTATGCAAAAATATGAATAGCAACAATGTTTAGCCACGTATTCAAATAATTACTAGAGTCTCACTTAGCTAATGAGAACTTGATGTTGAAAGGATTAAGGACCTATAATCTGGTATGCCTGATAAGCAAATGCAGCTTTTTAACTTCAGTCTGGTAGGTGTTAGATCATCCTCTTTGAGATAGTGCTTGACTGGAAGGTCAGCCATTTCCTTCCTTATGCTGTTTTACTTGACCCAGGAATATTCTCACAGGTGTCTGAAATGATGATCCTAACAAACAGGTCCATTTTAATTTTTGTTGGAGAAAATGCTTGGAAAGTTGCTGATTTGAGATTGCCAGAACATATCTTTAGCATGCAAATCTCCTCAAAGCCTTTGGAGTGAAGATACTACTGTTTTATCTCTTTTTCTGCCATTCATTTTCTTGGTGACAATGGACAAGTTGATCTTCTGTTCTCCTAGGTAATGCATACCTCACAAGACTTTTTAAAGGCATAATACATTGCTTTGAGGCTAAATTTTGGGGACAACAGTTGAATAATCTAATTTTACACTTAAAGCATTAGTCAGAAGCATGTTATCTCTCCATGGGTGGTCCTTAGTCGGAATACTTTGTTTACTGCAAGCTGGAAGTGCCTCATAATGTTCCACTAAACCTCATTTCAGCCATAACGAAGTTATGCAGGCTAAAGTTTTTGGAGATTTTGAAAGACACTCTAATTGTTTTCTAACTGTGTGCACTTTTGAGGTTGAAGGCAAAGATTTCTAAAGATATTCATCACATTTCTCTGCAATTTCCTTGCAGTTTAAGGCATCAGTTACAGACATCTGATTTCTGTCATGCAGGTGTAAACACAACATTTCCTGAAACTGAAAACAAGGAAAATTATGTTGAGTACAAGCTTTCCTTATTTTAGTCTTCTACTTTCTTTAGCCACTGGAAGGTCTGCCATTATGCCTGAAGTCCTAGCACACTAGTCATAGGCTTTTGTCATCCGCTACTTTTACTACTCTGTTTGAAAGCTTAACTAGCAGAATTTTAGCTAAAATGAATTCAGCTCACCAGTTGCCTTCAGCATTCTCTTACTTGACAAGAAAAAAAGCATCCCCAAAAGTTCTAAAATTGCATCTCCCACAAAGAGTTGTTAATATGCCCAAATGACAACGTGCAGCTGAACCAACACTTCAGTGCAGGGAGGTCTCGTTAATAAAATTCATACCAATGTACATGATAAGAAGATTGCAGTTGGTCCTAGTTACAAAAAAAAGGTCATATTTCGACTTGCCTGTCCAAAATAACAATTTTTGCAAAGGATGCAATAGCAAAGTCTAAAAACAGACATGTAAGAAATTATCTCCTCCTTCAGTGTATCAGATCACTGGAACAGATTTATTCAGCTTTACTGAAGGGGAAGAAAAGGCCTCAGTCCTTCCCAGAAGGAAGGACTTCATAAGATTAGTATTTTTGTCACTATGCAGAAAGTTGGTGTCTGGACTATTTCATACCAAGGCAAAAATCATGTTTAGGATTCTAAGAAACCTGTACACAGGATGTGGGGATGAAAATCTTCCTCTCTCTCAGTTCTGTTCAGAAATAGCTCTGCACCTTTTAGATATAAAGAGAAAAAGATGTTGTGTTTTGGACATTGCTAGCATTTTATGGTAATAACTAAAGTTATCAGAACTTCCTGACCACTTTTGCATTTTTCTTGGTAAGTCCAGCAAGTTAAATATTTAATAGGTATTAGAGCAAAAATAGATGATACTGAAAACTTGATAAGATTTAATTTTATATGGGTTTTTTGAAAATATTTTATGACTTTTTACTAACTCTATTTTTTCTCTTTCAGGAACCCTGATGGAGATGTCAGCCCATGGTGCTACATTGCAGAGCATGAGGATGGAATATATTGGAAATACTGCGAGATTCCATCCTGCCGAAGTAAGAGCTCCATGCAATGTTTTTAGGCCTGCATGTCTGTTGAGCAGAGATTGATGTTTATACAACTATTATAAGACAAATCAGTTTCTTTTCATTTAGAGATTAAGCAGTAATTTGAACAGGTCTCTAGAATTAACAGCAAGCTTACTGAATTGTTCCTCCATTTAACTTCATTTTAGAGTTACTGGTTTGTATAATTCACAAATAATATCAGACCGCGAAGTACTCAAAAATTATGAAGTACTGCTAGTTTTTTGAGTCCATAGAAGTATGTAATTCATTTATTCAAATCTAGAGGACAAATACCAATAGCAAAAGTATTAATTACTTTTTTTACAATGTACATATGTGTCCATCATTTGTAATTAGCTTGTAAAATGGATGGCATTAGTTTAATGTTTATAACACATTATACACAGAATTGCATGGAACAGATAAAGACAGTATGAGAGAACAGAGGGAAAATATGCCTACTTTGTGAGGTATATGGGAGCTCTGGGCTAGAATTCTAATTCTTGCAGGTGCATGTATGTAGCATTGCTGTCAAACCACAAACTGAACTCTGATTTTTCTAACAGATAATTCACAAGCTATTAATTTATTATTAAATATTAGAGGTTTCCCTCTAATATTTAATGGGTTTTATGTGTTGTATTATTTACCTTGTCCAAAATGTGTAGCTTTGTCATGATTCATGTCAACATCTTCCAGAATTTTAATTCCTGAATGCTCGAGAAATTCCTCAGAATCACATTCTTTAAAATATGCCTAAAAATTAAAAAAAAAAAAATCAGTTTCACGTGTTAGCAAGGAACCATAACTATACATTTTATGTCTAATCATTAATGCTTCTGCTTCCTTTCCAAACTTCTTCAGCTGTCCTTACATAGGCATCCTTTCAAGTGGAAAAAGTAAATTTCTTACTTGAGGTTAAGAAAACAAAACAAACAAACAAAGGAATTAATATGAAATTATTTGTTACATTGTTATTTTTTACATATAATGTTTTGTTACATTCATGTTTTTTACTAATGCGAGCAAGTGATTCACATCTTCAAGCTGTGCAAGCAAATACATGTGACCTGACTTTTACCTATGCTCAAATACAGATTAGAGTCTAATTTAAGTAACACAAAATCATTCAGCACTCTGAAACTCATTATTCAGAGTACATCTTACTCTTATTTTTTCTCATATACCAGGTCCTATTTAGGAAACATGACCCTCAAAATTAAGAAACTTATCTTGGTCTAAAATGAAAGAATTTGCATTTTCTTTAAAGACCACAGATGTTAACAAATTCTCTGGGTATGGCACCAGTAAAAAAGCTGAAAGGAAAATTCTCTCCAGTCCATTTGTTCTACACAAAGGATCCTTTTAAAACTCGTCTGGCTTATTTTCTCTGTGGTGGGGAGCAGAGGGTTTAAACTTGGACACTTACTTGCACAGATAATCCAGACTTACATTTACAAAATGTCCTTTTGACCAGTAGCAGCTGCTTCAAGCATTGCACTGAAACTGGATACTAGAAAAAGGAACTGCAGCAATTTAGAACAAACTGTACATTACAAGCCCATCCAAGTTTTAATACAAACCTCATGGTTTATGAAGCTGTGCAAGTAAAAAAAAACCAAACAAAAAACCACACACAAAAAAACCAAAAACCAAAACAAAAAAACCCCACCCACAACCCAAACAAAAAACCCAAACAAACCAACCAGATTTTCTGTTTTCAGTAAGCATGGTGCTAAATCATAAAACCATCAAAACTGACTTGTGAAATGCGTAATAGAAAACTGAGTGTTGTGATGAAAGAAGAAAGCAATAGCATAAAGAAATCCTATTTGAAATTTTTAGACAAGAAATAAAAGGTCTTATATAAGCTTCTTTTAGATAATTATACTTTCTACTAGAAAATACAAGTAGCTGCAGCATTACTTACCTATAGACTATACCCACATAATACCACAACAATGCCAACATGAAGAGTCCTGATTGCCTAGAGAGATTTGCATGCAGTGATTCACTGTATCATTAAAGAATCTGCAGTGAAGAATTTTTCATTATGGTGATGATTTCACATAATTATATCATGTGTCCTGTTCAGTAATATTTATATGTAACACTAAATGTTTTATTCAGAAATGTGTTCTGTCATTTAGCGTGTGTTAAACACACTGTGCAGTATTTGGGAATGTTAGATGAGGACGGATGGGCACAATCACGGAAGAGTGGTTCTTACCCCAGTAAGAGCTTAGCCATTCTGTTTCTTCCTCTCCTCTTCTTAATGGTTTGTCTGCTAAAAAGACTCAAATGGTCATAAAATAAAAGGCAAGAAGGCAGCACTGAGTCCTGAGAGAACATGTGCATCTCATATGGAGAATTCAGAGCTGAGTGCTTTAGATCATTTGTTTTCAATGTTTTAAGTATTCCTGAGATTTTTTTGGTCTCTTTGTTAATGAGATTAGGTTGAAATTCAAAGGAAATAACTTACACCCCTTAAAGGTAAATGAAAGAAAGACTTTTTGTTCCACTTAATTTCCTCTCCATGTTTATGGCCCCCATGAGTCTCTTACCATAAGCAGATTTCATTACTGGAATAATATTTCCTGTGTCCATTTAGATGTTGTAATAAATTACTTTATTACTGAAATATTGATGAAGAGTAATATCTGAACCAATCAAGTTACACAGAACTGTGCAATTTACCTGGCTGTATGACTTGTCCCTTGTTCATTTTAACACAAGAACAAAGAGAGTAAGTAGCTCATACAATCTGAGATGCCATCCTGGTGCATACAAAAAACTAGGAGACTCTTGAAAGACAGCTAGATGAGCATAGCTTTGAGCTCTAAAGGCTGAATTCCACGTTTTATAAATAACCTGAGCATTAACATGTAATATGCCAAAGCTCTGGTATTTGCCAGGACCTCTTTATGTCAGATGCTGCTTAGAACAAAAACAGCATGCTTGCACAAAAGATGTGACCTTTTAAGCACAAGAAAACAAATAGTTACAAACAGGTGAAGGCAGTGTAAAAGTAAGCCATTGCTCATCAGCATGAACAGTAATGGCTTAACATTGATTACCTCATTTTTGCCACGGTTAGGATCGGACCACATCAGTGGCCATAGGAAGAACTGGCATATCAAAACTTACATATGCATGTAAAAGAGCAATTTGGTGTGTGTGTTTTTTGCCAGTTGAGAAGAGCACTTAATCATATGTTTGATGCAGAATTATTAAAGTCATCTTAACTGAGCATATATCCTTGGTCTCATGTAGTCTGTTCAAACAGATACGAAAGTAATTCGAAGAGCTGGGCACTGGCACTGAAAATTACTGTTCACTATTGGGCTAGATTGATGCTGCTTCTGTTTATTCCCAATCACCTGACACTGATTTTTTTTGCTAGATACAAAAAAGGGACACCAAAGAGACTAGCTAGCTTTATGATGTACCCAGACTGTACACTTGATTTATTTACAAAATGTAAGAAACTTTCCAATTACTCGGTCTGCTTTCTTAGCATGGAACATATCAAACTATTTATGACGTAGAGACCAGGTTGAAGGGTCTCACCAGAAAATATACTTAAAAAACAAAACAACCCCCCAAAAAAACCCAAAACACAAAAAACCCCACAAATCTTGAAACTAAACTAAATTAAAGCGTTTTTAGGAAATCTCAGGTCTCCTAGGAAAATGAGCTAGGTTGATTAACTAGGAACCTTTTTTCAGAGCAGTGAAATAATACCCTGTACAAAAACCTGAGCTCTCTGAGAACTAACTACCCAGCTGTACTCAGCTGGGGTGGAGCTGCAAATGGGGATTTCCAAAGGTGTGTTAAGTCAGGCTGTAACTCGCAGTGTCAGTATTTATATGCATAGTGCTGCAGGGCATATCAAAGATGTAATTCCATGCAAGCATTGATAATTTTAATTGTATAATTCTCAGAAAACAAAACTATTTTATGGACAATATTTTAAGCAACATAATATAATTATTAAAAATATATATATACTTGAATTTTCTTCCCATCTTCTTTCTAGTACTATAATCATCGTCCTTAGGGGTATAATCATATACATGCTAGTATATTTGCTAACGACCAAGAGATGCGCTAGCCTTCTTCCTCAAATAAAGGAAGCTGCCTCTGGCAACACAGCCTAAGTCTGGGAGCAAGTTTTCAGACAGACCTGTTAACTGTTCCAGATGTCAGGATGATTCTGATTTTAACAGCAAGTTGGTATCAGTTTACAAGCTCGGTATTTAATATTCCAAAGGAATAGGAATGGGGCCATCTTCATTAGAATTAGGCAAATAGGAATTCAAGGCATTATTTCAATGGCTGCTGCACATGGACATGTGTAAGAAATCCCAGAAATGGGCCTTCAAGCATCCAGTGAAGAAATGCTTTCAGAACTACTGTACAAGATTGCTCAGTACAAAAAGCATCATTGCATTCCTATTGTACTTAGGTTAAAGCACAATAATATAGTGGTTTAGTAACACACAGGTTATTTGATGAAGGGCCACCTGTAAAAGAGATGGCCATTTCAAAAGGAGCCCCAAGACAGCTAATCCACATGCTACTAAGGCATTAGAGGCTGCAAAACCCTAAACCCAGCATTTTCCTGAAAAAAAAAATATTATTGGTAAGTCAGAAACCTGAAACAGTGCTGTGTCAAAAGATGTTACCAAGAGAGAGTTTAGAATTTATTGGGTACTGAAATAAATGACTGAGGAAGTAAAACTGGCATACAATCCTCTGCAACATCACATTATACAGAGCTGTGGAGGTCAGGTGGGAAAAAAAAATAATAATCCTTATCAGTCTGGCACAAGGATAAAAGTTTTCTGACCACAGAGCTGATAATAGATTTCATCCCAAGTCTGTGAGCAGATATAAGTAGGAATTTTGTGCCATTACCACAACAGTATATTGTACTCCACATCTAGTAGTCATGGCTAAATTCCAGTGCTTTGATGAAAGGTGCAAAACCTTAACAAAACAAAAACAGAGGAGTAATTATGCACTGAAGGGGGAAAACTGTTTCTGCGCTCTCAGAATGTGATGAAAGAGCTTTGAAATATTGTATTAATGCAGTATAAACTGATGTTTCTTTAAAAACATAGTATTATTCACTTTGCATCTCTTTATACAAAGCATAAGATATCATACTTTGAATTCATATCAGAATATGCATTAAAAATATTAGGAAATTCCCCTGTGTAAGTATATAGTCACTCCCATAAAACTTGGCAAACTCCATCCTAAAAAAGTTTTAGTTCTCTTCCTCAAATATCCTGTTTAGAAAACTTCCAGAACTTCATTGTGTGGAAGATCAGACAAAAATCACATAGTTTAATTTACATGGTGAGAATATGCATGAATGTAGTCAAAAAAGTCACAGAACATCTGAACCTACTTAATGTCTTTTTTAAAAATTGTCTGTCAGGAGAAACTAAGGTATTTAGCTTGTCTATATTACTGCAGCTTACAGAAACAGAGTATTGCCAGTATATTGCTAAGAAGATATGATACCATTTCACCACCAGTCATTTATCCCCTGGCATGTTTGGAAAATGCAAGGAGGATCTAGCACAGAGTAACATTTCCCAAATTACAAAATCAAGATAAGAACATTGAGAGAGATGCTTAGCAATCTGGTAGTGCACAAAGCGGTCAGTGTTTTGTGTGTTTCCAGGCACAGCTTTAACATTGTTTGTTTTTCTTGCTAGTGCCAGGGAATCTAGGGTGTTACAAGGACCACGGAGAGCCACCACCTCTGACTGGCACCAGTGAGACCTCCAATAAACTCACTATCCAAACATGCATAAGTTCCTGCCGAAGTCAGCAATTTAAGGTGATTTCTTTGACATACATTTACAGGTTTTTCCTAAAAGATAAAAGATGGCAATATGCCTGGAGCTCTCTATCATATTTCTCCTAATACACACTTCAGTGGGTCTAAGGTCTCACTTCCACTCCAGGGGATCTACCGTTCTCTGCATCCAGAGCAATCTGGGCAAACAACCAGTTAATAATGCCAGGATGCCAGGAGAAAATATGGTTGCTTACCTACAGTTGTGAGTGTTAGGGTGCCCTAATTTGCCCCCTATTCCATCTTTCTTGATAGTCTTTAGTAGCATCCTGGTAACTTAAACAAAAACAGTTGGTGGTAGGATCTGTGACTAACGATACTTCTCCATAATACAAATATTCTGTTGCCAGCTTTCTTGTTCATACAACCTCCTGCTGACACTCCTTTAAATATTACCCCTCCCTTCCTTATGCATCTTTGCTGTCAAAGTTTGCAGGCATGGAATCAGGTTATGCTTGTTTCTGTGGAAATAATCCTGACTACTGGAGATATGGAGAGGCAGCCAGTACGGAATGCAACAGTGTTTGCTTTGGAGACCATACTCAGCCTTGTGGTGGGGATGGCAGAGTCATTCTTTTTGACAGTAAGTATTGAAACAGGCTCAGTTTTTCCCACAGGAGAGGCCCCAAAGTGTTCAGCAAATTAGGAAAAAAGGGTTTAAATGCAATGAGAACTGTTGCACACAAGCCATCAAAACACCTAAATCTACTTTAAAATAAAGTTGTGTTCCATTTCTGCATAAAATAAAGCTCCTTTCCATTTCTGTATAAAATTCACATCTATTAGTAATGTGAAATTGCTCTTCCAAGAAATTATGCCTGCTTAGGCAACTGAGTCATGCTCCAAACATTGTCTCTTACTTCCCCACAAATCGGCTGTCACAAATAGCATGTCACGGAAAGACTCCTTCAGAACTAATCTTACCAGAGAGCAGATATATCATTAAGCAAGGCACCTCAAATAAAATTTCAGTCTACACCAACTCAGGTTTTTTTATTACAGCAGACAAGACTTGCTATAATGCAGTTAACACAAGACAAAGCAGCATCATAGAACTGTGGCAGGAAAAGAGTGTACCACAAAAGTACAAACAAGTTAAGTTGCTACTGTGACCAGTGACAGCTGGTTACCTTCACAGGTGAATGGTGTGAGTACTCAACTGTCTGGCTGCAGTGCAGGCCCCCAGTATAGCTGAGAGCACTGGAAAAGTTCACAGTAAGCACTGATACTTCACTGATTCTCAGATCTGAACTGCCTCTGATGCAGAAGTTATCTTTTAAGTCAAATTATAGACTTTTTGGAACTAAAAGTGGCATAATTTTTATCTTCTGAACATACAACCAAGCTTTCCATCTCATTACTCTAAAACTCTAGTCCACAGCTATTGAGACGAAGACATTTTATATGAGACAGGAATTAGTTAGTCACTCTGCTTACTTCCAGATTGTTACCAAGATATGAAAAGAAGCACTGGAGTTGCAGGTTGCTTTCAGTGTTCATATAGCATGTTGCTTCACACTGCAGCATCCTCTCCTTCCTTCTACTCTTGGCTTCCTGGTCCTCAAGGGGCAAAGATTTCCCCTAGATTTTCTTTTCTGGAATGACTGAGCATTCAGCAAGATGGTACCGTGAGAACCTGCACTGTCTTTTCTGGTAAACACCAAGGGAGAGAGCTATGGCCAGGCAAGAGAGGTCACCCAAGTAACTGCCACCTATTTTCTTCTCATGATGGACAACATCTTTTCACCTCAATCCTCTGGCCATATCCCCAGAATCTCTGTACACCGTGATCTCTGTACACACACACATACTCCATTAACCTTATGTGTTTATGTGCTGTCATCATAACCTAAAGGTCTAACATTCAGACCCACAAAACAGAACTCTGCCAGCTCTAGAAGGAAATAAGCAGAGGGAAAGCAACTCCATTCCACCTGGGGCAATGCTGGAAGTGTGGGAAAGGGTACAATGGTTACATACAAGGGCAAAGGATAGCTGCAGTATTCAACCTTGATACACAGGTCTCAGAATAATGAGAGAGAATGAGTGTATCCCAAGCAAATATGACATAATAGCTGTGCTCCAATTGCTGGGGAAGGCAAAGAGTACCAGTCCGAAAGACAGTGTATCCCGCTGAGGTAGCAAGGCTGTACCTTCAAATCACATTTGATTATTAGAATCTACAGAGTGTGCTAAAGCTGAGCATAATGAACATGTAATCTCATTTTTTCCCCTTTCCTTTTCATAGCCCTTATTGGTGCCTGTGGAGGGAATTATACTTCTGCTACAGCTGTGATCTATTCCCCAGATTTTCCTGACACATACGGCACAGGCAAAGTCTGTTACTGGACCATACAAGTTCCAGGAGCATCTCAAATCCACTTCAGCTTTGCCCTTTTTGAAATCAAAGATTCTACAGATATGGTGGAACTGCTGGATGGCTATACCTATCATGTTCTCGCTCGTTTTAATGGCAAGAACCGGCCTCCCCACTCCTTTAACATCTCTTTGGATTTTGTCATTCTGTACTTTTTCTCAGATGAAATTAACCAAGCCCAGGGATTTGCTGTCAGATATAGCGGTAAGAGGCTTTGTTCTTTCTACCTTTCAATGAGCCATTAAAGCATTTAATTAACACAAAAGATTTCTGAAGTGGCAAAAAAGCTAATATTTTAACTTCTGTGTTTACAGGTGTTTATCTATCTTGTTGCCACTGCTCAGTGGGTAAAAGCTTCACTAAAACACCTCTTAATTTGTAACACTGCAGTCAGCTATGACATAAACAACAAAATTTAAATTTTAAAAAATCAGTCCTATACCTGCTTCTCCTAGACTGGAAAATGACAAAGCTGAAACAAAACAAAAAAACAGTAGTCCATCTGAACTGTGGTCTATTTTGGCTCTTTCCAACAGTCTATTCCACTCAGATAGAACATCATCAATAGAAAACATTTTAGTCCATGAATTGTACCTATTGTTAAATTGAACAAATAGTTTCCAGAAACATTCTAAGAACCCAGCTTGGAAAAGTGCAAGCTTTTTCTGACATCAGGCACAATTTGATTATTAAAATTCTCTTAAGTAAACGAGAGAGCAGCACATGTCTGTTTACGAGCACAAAATGAAGGTCAGTGATACCTGTTTAGAAATTGTTGTTATAATCATACTCTTGTGTTTTCAGCTGTGAAGGATAATGTGCATCAAAAGAAGATTCCAATAAATCAGACACTTTCAGAGAAGATAAATGAACAAGCAAATCTCAGCATCAATGCAGCCCGCTCATCAAAGATACTTTATGTCATCACAACCAGCCCAAGTCATCCCAGTAGCTCCATGCCTGGTAATACTACAAGACACTGTGGAAACGGGAAAAACATTTTGCCAAGGCACAATCTAGAGTCACTATTTCCTTTGCTTCATCTTGCACAATATCTGATCCACTATGCCTCTTACTAATAGATGAACTTTTATTTAGTCTAATGATCTCTAACTGTGCTGCTCTCATTTCTTTTCAAAGTAGAAAAATAATTTGAGGTAATGTGAAGATTGTGAGAATGAAAGCACACCAGAATACAATGCAAGTAAGAGCAGCCTCCTTGCTAGAGTCAGCTTCAGTGACCTGTGCAAACCACAGACATGGTAAAAAGTGCTGGAAAACAGAGCAGGCTTTTGTAAAGTCTGGAAGAACCCTCAGCATCTGCTTTTATGTATGTGCAAAGCTGTGTCTTGATGACACAATAGACACTCTCATAGTTCTGTAGTCCTGAAACTGTCTGCAGTCCAAACCTGAAGTGTAAGGACACGGAGGCACATGAGCTGCCTATGCCCAGCCTAGACATGTTTCAGAACATGCATAGGATTCTGCACTAGGCCCAGGCTACTGCCTGAGCTACCACAGCTGCAACTAAGCTGCCTAGTTTTAAACTAGCTTGGGCATGTTGACCAAGGATGGAACTGCACCCTTGGATTTTACGGATTTATGAAAATACTGTTAAAATCACCATGAGCAGTCAGTGCTTTGAGGAAGAGGCATTGAGTGGGAAGAACTTTATACTTCTTTTTTTTTTGCTCCTTTGAGCTTCAGGACTCATGAAAGTGACAGCCCTTATTCAGTTCTAGTAAGTCAAGGTTCTTGTGTGCTAAGTATGTTGGAGTTACATTCTAGTAACATCCTCTTTTCCCCCTCGACATACTGTAACCTCCCACTGCAAGATTATGGAAGTGCCAAGGCAAGGGTCATCTAGTAATTTGGAAATCAGCTCCCCTTAAGCCAGATCTCTTAAATAGCTCAAATGTTACAATGTATCAAGCTGTTCTTTAAATCTTGCTTGACGTTCTGGTACAACCAGAACTAACGTGAAATGTAAAATACAATGACCATGAGCCTTCAGTTGAAGGCTGTAAAATAGCAGACCCTGAATACTTACCTGTCTCAGTAGATTTATAGGAAAAAAAAAAACAAAAAAACAAACAACAAACCATACTTAGTGATTACCTAATTAGTGAGAGAAAACGAGGCCATCTCCTTATAAATATAGTTACTACTGGTAGCATACATTCTCATATGTTGTTTAGTCTGCTTTTAGATTTTCCTCTGAGTTCCTTTATCCTTTCCCAGATGCTAATTAGATAATTTTACTCATATATGATTTGGATTTTCCCAACCTTCTATTTTATAGGGAGCAGTCCTGCAAGGGAAAAAAAAAAGTCTGACTCAGTTACAGTTTCTGCCAGTCTTTTCAGGAAACACTTTAAGGCATCTTCAAATTACATTGTGGAATAAAGCATCAGAAGGCTATGTGTTTCTTCTGTGCAATATTCTATCACAAAAAAATTTAAGTAAATGAATGTACTGAGAGCTTCTCCTCTCTCTTCTTTTACAGAGTGGACAATATATAGTCTCATAGCACTGCTCATCTTAAGTGTTACAGCCATAATAGCAAAGATATTTCTTCACATAACCATGAGGTGAGTATGGAGCAAAGCTGTCACAGGAGTACTGACATCTTAGCTCTGCACCAAATGCAGTTCATTTCTCTGCCTTCTGATACTGTCATACTGTTCATATTCAAAACCAAGGTACACATTACATATTTTATACCTTCATAAAAGATACCAAATAACTACATTTTTAAACTTTCCAGTCCATTAGCATACCACATGTACTGCCAGAATACCTGTTTTGGTCTTGTTTTGACGAGATTTATATTTTAAGGAATTAAAAGGTTTCTCATACTGAGTGATGTTATAGAGCAAAAAGGAAAGTACAATCAGATATCCAACATGGTAATACTTTACAGGAAAAAAATTAAAACCTTATCCCGGTTCTGGGAACTGTGAAAAAAACTTAGATATAGGCTAGTTGATACCTACTTTAATTTACTGAAATTAAGTGAATTAACTTAATTAAGCTGGGGGGGGGG